>LGRX02025400.1:0-32865 GCA_001247695.2 Cymbomonas tetramitiformis | reverse complement strand
GGGCTGCGGGAGTTGCTGCAGCTGCAAGGGCTGCTGCGGTTGTTGAAGCTGCTGAGGCGGCAGCACATGTTGAAGCTGAGACGGGGGCTGCGGGAGTTGCTGCAGCTGCAAGGGCTGCTGCGGCTGTTGAAGCTGCTGAGGCGGCAGCACCTGCTGAAACTGCTGGGGCTGCAGCACCTGATGAACCTGAAACTGTGACTGTGGGAGTTGCTGCAGTTGCTGGGCCAGGAGGAGTTCCTCCTGCTGCTGGGCCTGCGGGACGCCCTGACGAACTGCTTCCAGACCTGAGATCTCACCCTCCGTCCCTTGCTCCGCCGTGGGCGTCGCCGACGCCACAGGTGGCGGACGCGGTTCCTCGGAGGCCGGCACTTGCGGCAGGAGCGTCTCCAAACTAGCGCGCTCCAGCTCTAAGCGCCGGTCCAGTGCGCTCTGCTGTCTCTGCTCCAACGCTTCCAAGCTCCGACCAAACTCCTCTCCCTGCTTCCTCAACAGCTCCTCCAACTGTTCACTCGTCACGCCCACCTGCAAAGGTCCACTCCTTCCTTCCTCTACCTCCACCTGCGCCGCCAGTGGGACCGCCAGCACCCCACTGCCGACACTTGACCTCCGGCCTCGAGAACGACCACCTCCAGCTTTCCCCGTGCCTTTCCCCGTGCCAGCATCAAGTGCCCTACCCGACACGTCGCTCGGTGCTTGGCTCCCCCTTCGGTGTGGAACGGCCAGGTGCGCAGGCGCGGCAACCCGCTTCTGCAAGGTGTGGCCGTCAGCCAAATCCGACCTCATGCGCTTCCTTCCTGAGGCCCCTTTAGACGCAATTGTCTCAGGCGGTGCATCCTCCGTGACCGTATCCCCCTCGGAACCCGCGCCCCCACGGCTAGGGGCAACCGATGCCGCGTCCTTGTCCACGAAGAGGTAGTCGTCACGGGTAACGCTGGGTCCTAACTCCACCCGGTCCGCAGTATTCACCTGCCTCAATGGGGCCGTCACCGACACGCCCTCCTGCAAGCCCTTCGTTTTTTCCACCGCAATCTGTTGTGGCACAAACTTCCTGAGGACCTGGAACACTTTGTCGATCTTCTCGTTGTCACGGAAGTAAGCCTCCCCTCGGGCTTTGTCCGTTACGCCCACGTTCAGCTTGTTCATGCGGAAGGTGTGAAACATCTCCGGGTCGGCGTTCGGCCCATCGATTGGCCCCCCGCAATGGACAAACCACCCTTTATTCTTTATGTGCAGGATTGAGCCTACCACATACCCCCCCGAGTGACCCTGGTGAAACACCACTCCGCCGTACGAGAATTTCCCGTTCGATTTCTCGGCGTATCCCTCCTTCCCACCAAAGCCGTCGCCATACACATACCGCGGCCTAAAGTTAATGTACTTGTTGTACGAGTGAAGACGTTGCGGCAGATCCAGGTCCTCCCACCGAGGCTTCCGCTGATGGCCACCTACGGGCAATGCCTGTGCGGGAGTGTTCGTGGGTTGCTCCGCCGATCCCAACGGCGCGTCCGGTACCACCCCCGCGGTCTCGGGTGCGGGCACCTCCGTGCTCGTGGGGGCGGGAGCATCCGCGGGTTGAGCCGCCGCTCCCGACGGCTCCTCTACACCCCCCGCGGGTTGCTCCGCCGATCCCGACGGCGCGTCCGGTACCACCCCCGCGGTCTTGGGTGCGGGCACCTCCGTGCTCATGGGGGCGGGAGCATCCGCGGGTTGAGCCGTCCCTCCCGACGGCGCGTTCACTACCAGCCCTGCGGTGTCGGGTGCGGGCACCTCCGTGCTGGTGGGGGCGGGAGCATGCGCGGGTTGCTCCGTCCCTCCCGACGGCTCCTCTCCACCCCCGCGAACGCCCTCGGGTGTGGCCGCTTCAAGGGGTGGGGGAGCCGATGCCGAGAACTCCGAGAGCATGGACAAGGCAGGTGCCGGAGTGTCCGCGGGTTGCTCCGCCGATCCCGACGGCGCGTCCGGTACCACCCCCGCGGTCTTGGGTGGGGGCACCTCCGTGCTCGTGGGGGCGGGAGCATCCGCGGGTTGAGCCGTCCCTCCCGACGGCGCGTTCACTACCAGCCCTGCGGTGTCGGGTGCGGGCACCTCCGTGCTGGTGGGGGCGGGAGCATGCGCGGGTTGCTCCGCCCCTCCCGACGGCCCCTCTACACCCACCCGAACGCCCTCGGGTGTGGCCGCTTGAACAAGGGGCGGGGGCCACGCCGACGGCACCGCAAGCAACGGCAAACTGTTCTCGAGCGCGCCTTCCAGCAGCATGGCACCATGTTTTGCGAGGTTCAGAGCGTCTCTCTCGGCTTGGGAGGTTGGGTAGACCGTGCGCTTCGCCATGCACTCCGGCCTACCACAATTGTTCACCTCTTCAATGCCTTTGGCTACCATGCACACGTTATGGTAGCTAGCATTGCAGTGCGAGCACCTGTGGACACCACGTCCATCGTCCTTCTCGCATATGAAGCAGGACTCATCTGGTGCTGGCGGTGGGGGTGAGGGCGGAGCCGTGGCGAGCCCACCTAATTCATAGAACACCAAAACCAAGCACGTTTACACAAGTAGGACGAGAAACATAAATAGAACTAAAAACTCATTACAACGTTATATTATTGGACCACTTTGAAAAATGTGCTCACCAGCGTCGCCGGTCTTCAGCGCGCTAGTAGGCCAGTCCAAGGACTTTCTTCGAGAACTCTGCACTTCCTTGGCCAAGCCCGCCAACGCGCGGGGAGCGTCAATTGAGGCCAGCGTTTTAACGGTGGCCTCGGTGGCATCTTCCGCCACTTCACTAGCAGTACACTCTGATCGCTGCTCGCACTCCTTGCGCCCATAGTTCTTTTGATTTGTGAGCAAACCACAATCGGCAGTCCCGAATTTTCGCTGACATGAAGGATGGAAACCACCTCCACAAACACTACAAGTCATAATGGTCGCGCTTTTCTTGCAATAAACGCACTTCCCCGGCCGAGGACCACACTGCTTGCATATTACTCCAACCTCCTCATTGCTAGAACACGCGAAATGAAAGTAGCCCTGGCACGTCTTGCATTGGATCTTCGGTACAATAGTTTTCGGGACCGCACAATCGCGGACCACACATTTCACTACATTCTCTTCTTTCTTCTTCACAAGAGCTTTCACAACAGCCCTTGCTCCACGGTTCGCCCCCATGTTTCTGGGGCAAGGTGTTAACGTGCTACTTACTCTTAGGTTTCAGGAGCATAAGTCAATTAAGTAAAGGCGGAGTCTTGGGCCTTCAAGTCCGTCCAGAACTCCAAAGCGCCACATCACCATGCACATACAAATATCCCACGCAAAAATATTTCGCTGTGGAACCCTAACAGATTTGGAGTCCGTCGATAAAACTTGATCGAACTCCAAAGCGCCACATCACGATGCACACAACATTATGTCACGGATATAAATTATGATGTGGAGCGCTGACAGATTTGGAGTCCGTCGATAAAACTTGATCGAACTCCAAAGCGCCACATCAAGATGCACATAACATTATGTCACGGATATAAATTATGATGTGGAACGCTGACAGATTTGGAGTCCGTCGATAAAACTTGATCGAACTCCAAAGCGCCACATCACGATGCACACAACATTATGCCACCGATATAAATTATGATGTGGAGCGCTGACAGATTTGGAGTCCGTCGATAAAACTTGATCGAACTCCAAAGCGCCACATCACGATGCACACAACATTATGTCACGGATATAAATTATGATGTGGAGCGCTGACAGATTTGGAGTCCGTCGATAAAACTTGATCGAACTCCAAAGCGCCACATCAAGATGCACATAACATTATGTCACGGATATAAATTATGATGTGGAACGCTGACAGATTTGGAGTCCGTCGATAAAACTTGATCGAACTCCAAAGCGCCACATCACGATGCACACAACATTATGTCACGGATATAAATTATGATGTGGAGCGCTGACAGATTTGGTGAACTCCAAAGCGCCACATCATGAAGCACTTCACGCCATTTCGAAGTGAAACGCGTTCGTATTCTTCAAGAATGTGACCGGTGATGGAAGTGCGAGGAAGCTCATGCCCTCGCACGAATATATTTCATGTATATTTGATATGTGGTTAGCGTGTTAGAAACGACAACGATATGGGTGGGACGAAGCGGCGCCCCAATCCGACAAGCTTCAACGGTGCGGTTGTACTTTATTTGTAAAGAGCCCGAAGCTATTATGAACTATTATGATCTGTGACAAAATGCGTGAGAACGACTGTTGAGGAGTGCGCATACCTTTTTGTAGCAGGGGTGCACATCGTGGAAGGCCACGTGAAGTTCACCGTGGTTCAGGATGATCGACGTTGGCTACTAGGGCAGTTATGTGGAATCATGCATGTCATTCTAGCTATGAGCGTCTTTTTAGCTTTGTGCGGCTCAGACGCGAGCTACAATCCTGGACCAGACTGGGATATCCCGCCAATTCTTATGGACTTGCTACCTCTTCTAGTAGAAGTAGGCGACTCCGCACGCACCATACCTCTTGGAGTGTGGCCCCTACCGCAAGAAGCTATGCCGACGCTTCGACACTTGGTTACCAAGTTGGATTCGGGGTGCGATATTTGGGCGTCTGCACGAGCTGAGGCGACTTCCACGCCCTTGCGCAATTGTCAGATTCCTGACAGCTCAGACAAAGAGGAATGTTCTTCTCCAGACGAACTGGACACTTCGCGCGAAGTGTCCAAAGGAGGGATAGAGGGGCAAGAAGATGGTTTGCGTCGGTCGCAGACACGTCACGAAGTTGACAGACCACAGGAATACACGCCACTGAAGCGAGGAAACAGGAACCACTGGATAGGGAAGATGAGCGAGATTTTTAGTAGGTCCCCAAACCGCATCGCTTCAGCGGTGAGGGGGTACATGGAAACGCTGCCAAAGGAAGTGGCAGTAGGTGTACTGCAACGCTGTCGCGCAGCGTTGTTCGGTGATACAGAAATGGCGAAGACCAAAGCTATGGACTGCATTCTAGAAAACCTGGTTGCGGTCTTTGGGGCGCTGTCGAGTAGGAATTCTAACTTGAACGAGGAGCACAAGCTTGCAGTGGCGGCCGCAGTGTTTGGCGAGAACATGCAAGAGGGGCAAGTGTTAACCGCAGCGACAACAATGTTAGGCGTGCATAAGCGTGTAGGATATGCGGGCATCACGGGGCATAAAAACATGCTGGCGGGTGCGAGGGTTGGCAATGCCGAGCGTGCACGAAGGAGCTTGCACGTGGGTGTGACGCGCCCCAAGCGGCGTGGGCGTCGTTCAGGGTGCATGGCGGAAGCCACTTGTGCACTCATCCGCGACTTTTGGTTGCACCCGGACAACACGCGCGTGAGTCCTTGTAAGAAGGACGTGGTGTTGGCAAGAGATCCACACACGGGGAAACTTAAGACGCCCCGTGAGTACGTTAGCAAGCATTGGCTTGAGGCTTCGCAACTAGTGGCGTACCGGAGATTTGTGGCGAAATATCCAAGCGTGAAGGTGGGGCAAAGGTCGTTTGAGAAGGCGGGAGTTTGCAAACCGCACAATGTGGTACGGTTGACAAGAAGGGACAACATCTCTTGTTGTTGTAGGTATCACGAGGACATGCGCATGGTGCTTAAAGGGTTCGACGAAGCACGGGAGGCGGTGCACAAGAAGTGCCCGTGCAAGGATAAGAAGTGTTGCCCCCGAGTGCCACGGACGGCGGAGGAAAAGAGGGAGAGCGCGGTGGGTGCGCCGACGGGGCAAGTGTGTGGCATCGTGAAGGCGGGAAGTCTACCTCCACGTTCGCGGAGAGTCTGTTGTGCCCGCGTGAAGGGGATAAGCACCGCATAGAGTGCCTGTTGCAAACCTGCAAACAGTGCGGAGGTTTGAAGAACTTTAAAGTGTGCGAGAAGGAGGTGCAATATGCGGAGGAGGTGAGGTGGTCGTGCTATGAGACTCTGAGTACGGGCAAGTACGACGACGAAGGGAAAGAGGTTAGGAGGTTGCAGTTTTTGCAGAAGAAGACGAAATTGGGGGCGTTGATATCTAAGCTGCAAACGTTGTTGCTGGGGCACGAACCGGGGAAGTCGCCAAACTGTCGGTGCAATGGACGCTTTCTGTGCGAGGACGCGGCGTCGGAATCGTGGAAGTGGCGGAGGCTAAATGGCGTCGGGGACTGCTCGTTTTTGCGTCCCTATGCTTACCATACATTCATGGCCTTGCACCAGCACCGTCAATTTAAGACGTGTATCACGGATTTGCCGTTGGGGCATACGGCGTGGTGTTTCGACTTCTCCGAGAACCATTCGTTGAACATCCCGAGGGAAGTTCAGAGTTTGCACTGGGTGGTGAAGCAGGCTACTGTGTTGGTGTGTGTATTATGGCGGCACGCGTGCAAGGAAGTCGATGGGGTAGAGTCCACGGCGGAGAACCCGGTTGTGATAAAGGACTATGTGTACTTTATCAGTGATGACCGCAAGCATGATCACAGGTTCATTCAGTACATGCGAGAGGTGATCATCAAGGAGTACTTTGAGAAAAGGGGGATTCCGAAGCCAATATTTATTCACGAATGGGCGGATGGCTGTGCGGGGCAGAACAAGTGCGCGGCGGGATTCGCGGACGTGGGAAACAGCAAAATGGAATGGTCGCTGGGGATTCCTTGTCAGCGGAACTTCTTTGAGACGGCGCATGCTAAAGGGGAGCAGGACGGAGCAGGGGCACACGTGAAGCATGCAGCGGCGGTGGCGGTAATTTCGGAGGGTGACAAATGGTATGGGAAGATCTTGTGTGCGGCCGATCTCTATGCTTTTTGTGCGGAGAGGTTGCGCACACGCGCGGACACCAGCTACACGAAGAATAGTCGAGGGCCGCATTCAATCAACGATTTTTTTATCTAGTTCCCGAGGACGCGACGAAAGAGGTGGCGGGAGGTTTGTCGGCGGTTGATCACACGGCGCGCATCGCATACAAATCTTTGGAGCGCACTTTGCAACTGCATTCGGTGCGATCGGGCGTGGAGGGGAAGTTGCTGGTGCGCGACAGGACATGCTATTGCGTGTCATGCTATGCAGAATGTGTGTCGTCCATGCCGACGTCCGAGAACTGTTTGGAGAGCTCGCATGTGGATTTGTGGAGGGAGGTGGAATTGACGCCCGCAACGGGTGCGGCCGCGGCAAGGGTGCGGGAGTTGGTGGAGGAGTATGCGAGTGATGTGAGTGTAGCGGTGCGGCGCGGATGCATCATCGCGGTCCACCGAGACCCGGCGGACCGCACACACGCCTACTACTTGGTGAAGGCGTTATCCGCCGTGACGGAGGTTGGACCTAGGGGGCGCCGAGATGACTATGGGCAATATTTTGCCCCGGGAGAATTTGTGGTTTCGGGGAGGTACTTTGAATGGGAAGATGCCGATGTGAGAGATGACTACATACTAGACACAAGTAAAAAGTGCTTGATCTCTTGTGAAGCCGTGCGTGCAACCGATGTGCGCCTAGTTAAAAGAGGGGATGTGTACAAGATGCCTGCTGCCGAGCATGAGCGCGTGTTATCACTGTTGTAATTTTTGCATTCAAATATATAGTATGGGATTTGGCATTCACAATGCAATAATGATAACATTTTTTGCATATTTATGCTCAAGCATTTGAACAAACTTGGGGCATCACAATTTTGATGTGACGCGCATGCATGCCAAGTGCAAAACACGATTTCCTGCGGTTTGCAGTGCCCAAAATGGCCCCGCACGACTACTCCAAAGCCCTAAATGTCAAAAAATAACATTTTTGAGTTTGTCTAAACCTTCTCCAAACTTCTCCAAAAATATCAAGCCGTATAACAACATTTAACGAAATTATGCACTTTCTAGCGGACCCCGCATACGCGAAACCCCTGCTCTCACCGCCAATATTTCACCCGCCAGCAACCCTAAAACCCTAAAATATTGGCTATGCAACTTTCAAGTGCTTTCAACTAACTTGGTGCACCTCCCCAAACTCGGCGATGACCTTTTATCAACACATTCATGCGACGCGCATGCATGCCAAGTGCAAAACACGATTTCCTGCGGTTTGCAGTGCCCAAAATGGCCCCGCACGACTACTCCAAAACCCTAAATGTCAAAATTTTACATTTTTGAGTTTGTCTAAACCTTCTCCAAACTTCTCCAAAAATATCAAGCCGTATAACAACATTTTCCGAAATTATGCACTTTATAGCGGACCCCGCATACGCGAAACCCCTGCTCTCACAGCCAATATTTCACCCGCCAGCAACCCTAAAACCCTAAAATCTTGGCTATGCAACTTTCAAGTGCCTTCAACTAACTTGGTGCACCTCCCCAAACTCGGCGGTGACCTTTTATCAACACATTCATGCGACGCGCATGCATGCCAAGTGCAAAACACGATTTCCTGCGGTTTGCCGTGACCAAAATGGCCCCGCACGACTACTCCTAAACCCTAAATGTCAAAATTTTATATTTTTGAGTTTGTCCAAACCTTCTCCAAACTTCTCCAAAAATATCAAGCCGTATAATAACATTTTCCGAAATTATGCACTTAAGTATGTAACCCCCGTCCACCCACGCGTGCCACATGCCTCCAATGTTCTCCAAAAATATTAAGTCATATAATATCATTTCCCGGAATCATGCACTTTATAGCGCCCCGCCCCATAGCCCATACATAATAAAACCTCCGCTCTCACAGCTAGTATCTCTCCCACACGGCCCCGCAACCCGATAACAATAAAATATGGGCTATGCAACTTTCTAATGCCTTCTACTAGCATGGTGCACCTTCACAAACTTGCCATTGGCCTCGTAGCGACACATTCATTTGCCGCGCATGCATGCCAAGTGCAAAACACGATTTCCTGCTGTTTGCAGTGACCAAAATGGCCCCGCACGACTACTCCTAAACCCTAAATGTCAAAATTTTACATTTTTGAGTTTGTCCAAACCTTCTCCAAACTTCTCCAACCTTCTAACACTTCTAAATGTCATTTTTTCGAAAAATCGTCAAATTATGCAAAAACGTACCACCCACGCGTGCCACATGCCAGAATATGTACCGAATGTCTTCTGTGTGTCTTCTCGACGTCTTCGGGGATTCTTACTATAGAGTATTGTGGCTCCAACTCGCAGGTACGCCATGGTAGATAGCATCTACAAGGTCGACTTGGCCGCGAAAGTGGTTCCCTGAATTCAACCAAGCGACGACAAAACGGTTTGCCAAGCTAAACTCGAAGTACGGGCCGGACAATACCGCAAAGGTGGTGTACACATACGACCCGGATGATCCCGAGACACCTTGGGACACTACTGATCCATTCATCCTAGCGGCTCAAATTGAGCACCAAGTTGTAATCAAGAAACATCCTGTGATGAAGACGGCGGTGATATTTGATTTAAAGGCTGCCTTGTTCGAGTGCATCGACGATGATGGTTCACGACCGAAAGGTGCAAGACGCAAGAGGCGATCATGATAATACGCCGGGCATCGTACTTAGTGGTCTGTATGTTGAATAGATGCAATCGTACATGTATGTGTAGATAGACCTATCAATTAACTTAGCCGTATATTATGTATCATAGCAACAGAGCATGATGACAACCCTGAAGTTGTTAGGAAGATACCTAGAATGTCTTCCGCATGTCTTCCGTGCGCCTTCTGAATGTCTTCTGTGATTACGCGACTAGTGTACGTGTGGTATGAAGTAGCTATGTGGCCAAATTGCATAATCATCACATATGTGTCGATAACACATGTCAGAATGTATTCTGGCCCAGAAGACATTCGGAACATCTTCCGGGTATCTTCCGGGAAGACTGCCCTTTGCATGTCTTCCGGGAAGATGTCTTCCGAAATCCGGAAGACATTCCGCACATCTTCGGCACGTCTTCCCCGAAGAGTGTCTTCTGGTTTCCAGAAGACGTTCCCGTCAGAAAACGACCATATCGCAAAAATGAGACACGCGGGCGTAAATGAGAAAAAAATGAGAAAGCATTAAATTGTCTGCCAAATTGGTTTTTGGGGTTCTGAATGACAAATATGAGGGTTAATTTGAATAGTCCTTGAAGGAATTTCGAAAAATCTGGTTTTTGACTCTTCAAAGTAGCCACGCGAGTCACGCGGGCGGCAAGAAAACGGGAAAGGTGGAAGTATCGTGTTAGGTGTGGAAAGTTATGATTTTGCCTTATGTTTGTGAACGAAATGTTAGATTTTTGCACTATTAGAATATGTAATATTTTGACATTTCCAAAAATGCAACTATTTGCTTACATGGGAGAGATCCAGCAGATTTATGGCCCATTTTAGGGTGTTTGGAGGGTCACGTACTAAAATTCTTCTCATCGGGCGAAAGTGAGCAGCAAAGGAGATATTTTCAAAAGCTATTGTGCTGGAAAAGTTGTTCGGGAGTGAAACCAACCAGGTGTGATGCTCCCTCAGGCTTCATGTGACCCAACATGGGCATTCAGCGGGTAAATTTGCCCTGAACAGGCTATTCCAGCACGATTCTCGGCAGCTAAGAAGACCGGTTAACTGTATTATTTCGCGGGAAACATTAAAATACGTCAGAGGCAAAATATCCCGCGGCAGGAGTTCCTACAGGTGTGCTGCACATGGATATATCGGGGCGTCCAAGGTTCAGGGTTTTAGGGTATATGTTGGAGGAGTCGTAACCGGAGGTCGTTTGCACACACCAGCGTTCGTGACATAGAACCACAACCCGCACCTTAGACTACCTACACCAGTATGGCCAATATTGGAATATTGCAGTATTGGATATGGCCTTTCGATACTTTTACGTTTCGCGACTGCCAGTTACAACAAGCCCAATGGGTTCCTGAAGACCCTTTTAATTCTCCGCTTGTGGCAGCAAGCGCGGGAACAAGCAGACGAAGACTGGGAGGACTTCGGGCAACATGCAGTTAATCTCAGGACCTATCACTGGTGGAGTTTTTGGCCGATGTACGTCCACGGCCGTAGATCCAGCGAAAGGTTCGGTGTGAGGCATCTCGTGTACTGGTATGAGGGCGGGTGGATCTACCACCGATACTCGGATTTGGAGTGGCGGGCCTGGCGAAATAGAAACCGCTACAGCGAAACAACGCACGGTGCCCTGACAGAGCTGGAAAGCGATCTGCTGCAAGAAGATGATAGGAGATGCGCAGTTTGCGGGCGTATGTTAAGAACCTGCACCCTGGCGCGCATATTTGATGCTAGCGCGTGCAATGAGGAGACGTATGCTTGGTAGCTAACACTTATGTCACGTGACTGTACACAAATAAACCGTATATTTACATGTATGAAAACAATAAGTTTCACGCCGTGTTGCCATTGTAATCTAGTGTGCGTGCCACGAGGAATGAATGAGGCTGTGTTGCTTACCTTCACCTGTCCAACGCCTCGGAGGCCAAGTTTTCCCTGGCCACCTTCAGAAGTTCTGCCTTTTCAGGTCCTCCTGGAACTCCGCCGACAGCAGGTGTGCCAGGAGGTTCGTCCCAGCAAGTCAGGATCTCGCTCGCATCGAAGTCGTACCAACCTGTCACTTTCGGAGCGGCTCTCCGGAAGGCGTTCTCCGCGAACAAGCTGTTCAAGTCAGAGAAGGTTTTGCTTGTTCTCCTTGTTCTCGGCATAAGCAGAGGCGCACATGGAAGCCAAAACCCCCACTTCACTCTGTTCGTGTTCAGATCCACCTCCAAGACCTCCACGAAATGCATGGGCATGGACACGGCGTTGTTCCCAGGCATGCGGATAGTAAAGCTGCAGCCGTCGTTGCCCGCGGCCACCGTAACCGCGAAACTTTTGCCCGCACTCTTCGCCAGCATGTCGATGGTGTAGTCCGTAGGAAGGTTACGGTAGGCCAACGGTATGTCGTCGTCCGGGTCGTCCGAGTCGTCCTCGTCGTCCTCGTCGTCCTCGTCGTCCTCGTCCATCGAGACGCCTGCGAACTGTCCAGTGGCCGCCTCCGGGCGATGCGCGTTCTCCACCTGCTCCGCAATCTGATTTGCATCCTCGAAAAAGCAATCGTCGTCAGGAGCGAAGCTGTCCGTTATAAGGGCGCCTGTCGGACCGATCACAGAGGCCGCTCGGAATAGCACTCGTCCCTTTTCACGACCCCGCGCTTGTCGAGACTTCCCGGGTGGAGACTTGCTCCCTGGGGACGCCTTTGCCAATGGCGAACTGCGTGCACGCTTGTCGCTTGGAGCTCGTGCTTGATCTCCCTGTGGCGCTGCAGGAGCAGGGCATCCTCGGCCACCTGCGCCTGGCCCTCGTGCTGCCGGTGCCTGTGGTCGAGTAGGCATAGCTTCGTTGGTTTGCGGGCCTCACGCAGCAGCTCCTTCTCGTCTTGCCTGTGTAGTGGCTGTTACAGCCTCGAGTGATGGCGCCGCCCGCGCAGCTCCGCCGGCTTCGGAAGTTCTTGCAGGCAAGGCCTGCTCCGTACCCGGCGACGCATCCTCCCTGGTTTCCTCACCTGTCGTCGCTCGGCTTTTTTTTCGAAGGACTCTGAGTTGTTCGTGGTGGGCCTTTCGGGCGACATCCGTCGCTTCAAATAAGGCCCTCGCCAACGGCTCCTTGAGTGGGCGTTCAGGAAGTTCAACTCCCAGGTGGTGCAGCGCTGCTTTACACTCGGCCACCGTGTACCTGCAATGGCAGCCGACGCGTAAGACATACAGCTAAGACTCAGGTAGGCATAATACTTGCAAGACCTAACAATGAAATCGAGGTGCTCGCAACCGACCAACGGGACGAACCAAAAATCGACGGACTCGACGTCCCTCGCTTTCTCCACGCACTTGCGCACGATCTCTTGTGGAGGTTTCCGCGGAAGGTCCTTGCTTAACACGTTGCGACCATCGGATAACACTTCGAACTGTTCGGGCATCGTCCGTTCTGGCACCTCCTCCTGCACTGGCTTCTTGTGCCAGGCGTTCTCGTAAAGCTCCTTCAAATCCACAGGAGCCTGTGAGGTCGGCGTCGGTCCAGCCCAGGCATCGTAGTCCTCGGCGGTCTTGGGCAAGGGAAAGTACCCGAGCAACGTGTCCAGCGTGTCACTTGGAATACGGTAGTGGATGTAGTCGCACATGCGACTGAAAGCAGGGCGAGTTTCCCTCTCTTCCTTCGGGTCTAGCGGCTTCACCCCTTCTAACGTGGGGCTGCTGTCGAAAGCTGGGTAAGTTTTCATTACCTCCAGGCCCTTACGGAGATCCTCATCCACTCCGTCAGGCATGTGGTTTGCGTATTGTTCTCCAAACTTGTACTTCAGCCGTGTAACACCATCCACGTCCTTCTCGAAGTGCATCAGGTGTGTACGCCTGACTTTCCCAGAATAGCCTTCAAACTTTGGGTTTATGTGCGGCTCCAGCCAAGCCTTGAAGTCCAACTGTTGGCCTTGTACGTCCGTGATTTTGGTGAACTTCTTCACCGGCCAGCTTCGTAACCAGCCAATCCACGATTCCAGGGTCAACAGCCACACTCCAGATTTGCGCGCGTCTTTCCCAAATATGAACATCTTGATGAGTCCAAACCAACCGTCGCAGTCGTTATGGGTGTGCGCGACCATCAGACGGTGGAAGACAACCACGTTGTAAATATTGTAGTGCACCAACACCGCACAAAACGCGAACGTGTTCTTGTTCCAGTTTTCTGAGCCACCATCCAGCTGCAAATGAAGCTCCTTCCGGAAGTAGCGCTTGCCCGCGCGACCTTGTGCGGTGTAGTGCAACAAGTTCCACAGTGTCGTGAGCAGCATGTTTGCACCCTTAGCCCCGCTCCAAGGGAGCCCAACGGAAAATAGAAGCAACGAGCCATGAAGTATCGTGAGCTGCAGGTGTAGGTTAAAGAAATGCTGTTTCTTCTCGCCGATGCCCTTAACTTGATGCGGGGCATGCGGAACAACCGTGTTCTGATTTGCCGCGCCGTCCGCCGCTATGGAGTCGATCCGACCGTCAGGGTCAGAACCCTCCTTCCGCCTGAGGTCATAACACGTGCGTTGCAACCTGTGAATGTAGTCGTGTCGCGCGAAACGAGCAGAATAGGCGTCTCAGCGTGCAGGTTCGCGACCCTGTTGTCCAAGAAGCTGAGCCCTCTCTGCACCCAGATCGTCACATGTCGTGCAGATTCCGGACACCTCCACCTTCGCCCTTACCGTTATGTCTCGAGCCTTGAGCAGGTTTTTCACGTATATTTTGAAGGTTTCAGCACATACTGCCCACTGGTCCTCTGTGTCGAACTTATACAAGTCGTACTGCACACCATAATCGATGGGTGGAATTTGGCGCGCACCACTTACCGGTATCCTCTGTGGTGCTCCTTTCAACATATTCGAATCCGCCCACTCGCGGAACACCTCCTCGTGGTAGGAAATCTTCGTCACCACCGCCTTCGCCACAGGGAATGCAGTTGTTGCCGGTAGTTCCCCCTTCTCTTCAAGGATAAGTGCCTTATATCGCTGGTACGAGCTCCTGGGGAGCGCCCACACTGTTCTGAACGCCTCCTCGCAGATCTCCTTTTCGAAAAGCTTCAGGGTGCCAATAACACGCTCTCCAGACTTGCGCTTCACGATCGCTTTGCGCATAGTTGCCATAATGTAAGACTTGAACTCAGTTTGGCCCATGCGCTCCTTATGGTCCATATTGCCCTTGAATGTGCTGAACAAGAAACTGCAGTTCCGATCGCACCCACAGCTGAAACCGCCCTCGCATAGTCCGGGAATATTGGACTGTGCAATTTGAAGAGTCTTCTGCTTTGACAATCTCCTGCCGCTGGAGTTGCTGCTATTGCTGCTCATCTTGCGAGACGCGTACCGTTGTTATGCTGTTTCATATTTGAACGCTTACCTGATATGAGGGTCCTTGTTTCCTAGAACTTGGGCGGGGTTATGCCCTTGACCGCCCAAGTTTTCTAGAACTTGGGCGGGGCGATGACAGTGACCGCCCAAGTTTTCGAGAACTTGGGCGGGGCGATGACCGTGACCGCCCAAGTTTTCGAGAACTTGGGCTGGGCGATGACAGTGACCGCCCAAGTTTTCGAGAACTTGGGCGGGGCGATGACCGTGACCGCCCAAGTTTTCGAGAACTTGGGCGGGGCGATGACAGTGACCGCCCAAGTTTTCGAGAACTTGGGCGGGGCGGTGACAGTGACCGCCCAAGTTTTCGAGAACTTGGGCGGGGCGATGACAGTGACCGCCCAAGTTTTCTAGAACTTGGGCGGGGCGATGACCGTGACCGCCCAGGTTTTCGCCCAAGTTTTCGAGAACTTGGGCGGGGCGATGACCGTGACCGCCCAAGTTTTCTAGAACTTGGGCGGGGCGATGACAGTGACCGCCCAAGTTTTCTAGAACTTGGGCGGGCCGATGACAGTGACCGCCCAAGTTTTTGAGAACTTGGGCGGGCCGATGACAGTGACCGCCCAAGTTTTCGAAGACTTGGGCGGGGCGATGACAGTGACCGCCCAAGTTTTCTAGAACTTGGGCGGGGCGATGACAGTGACCGCCCAAGTTTTCTAGAACTTGGCGGGGCGATGACAGTGACCGCCCAAGTCTCGAGAACTTGGGCGGGGCGATGACAGTGACCGCCCAGTTTTCGAAGACTTGGGCGGGGCGATGACCGTGACCGCCCAAGTTTTCGAGAACTTGGGCGGGGCGATGACCGTGACCGCCCAAGTTTTCTAGAACTTGGGCGGGGCGATGACAGTGACCGCCCAACTTTTCGCAGACTTGGGCGGGGCGATGATAGTGACCGCCCAAGTTTTCGAAGACTTGGGCGGGGAGTTTCGCAGGGTTAAACAGAGCCCGTTGTGCTGCATACAAAACTTTTCGCAATGTCATCTTTTCTACCGTCAATTGTAATAGGTCTTTTGGAGGAGGTGTTTCATGATGATGATAAACTTCTGGAAGATATCCAGCAGCTTAAGAATGACGGCACGCAGTTGAAGACGGATTCGGCGGTGATAGCGCGGTGCGTCGGGAAGGAGAAGGCGGGTGTTGATAGGGCTGCGCTAGAAGATTTGGGCCTTGCCATCGGGACAAAACAAGAGCTCGCTCAGGTTGAAACCCTTAAGTTAGTAGACGAAGAAGGGTTTGGGTGTCTTCGGAAAGGTTGCCTGTTCAGCTTGCACTCGGAAGATGCGTCGCGTCGGTCGGTGGACATAGACATAATGCGACGGTTCGATCGCTTAAAAAAAGTTTGCGCACCTTGGACCGGAGACAGCGAGGACCAAAAGGCGAAAACGGAGTGGGAACGATTTGCCCACCAGACCTGCGTGGATCTTCTGGAGGATATGAGGGATAGGGCAGCCGTGTCTGTCTCCTCTCAACCATCATCCCCAGGTACTGTTCGAAAACCTATTTTTCACTTTGGCGCGTCCTCCGTGTTCTTGATGGAACATCGCGTGTCCTCAGGTACGGTGCCGGGAGAAGCGTTCGTCCGCACGCACCTCTGCAGCATCCTGAAAGAACCATCTGAAGCACCTCGCTTGCTTCGGGGGAACGATACGGACCGTGGGGAACTCGTTGCTTTCAATCTCGCCGCCGAGATTACGGAGGCCCCGGCCTATGTTTTGTGTGTTGTTGCTCACACAATAGAGGAAAACAAGAAGGTCATGGTCCGATATTTAGATTCTACGGGGTCAGGACATCTTCTGGAGATTGCTTTAGACGTGGATAGCGACGTACACTACATCGTGCAGCCTGAAGGTCGCGAGGCTTTCAATCTGGGGCAGCGGATGTTGAGCCTGCTTCAGGATGCCCACAGTCGAAAGTTGGATGAGTCTGAACGGCAGGAACTTGACAGGTATTTCGACGAAATGACTTACGAGGACGCGAAGTTTGCGGTATATATGGGGCAACAGTTGCCTGCCGGGTCGGCCTTCAGAGAAGTGGCGCTCATGACGAACGAGGAGATCGACACTGTGCACGATGGGTTACCGTATGGCTCGGGGAAACCAGAAACACCAGCTGAACCAACATTTATCCAATCAGCAACAGCGCATGATTGGGATCCGCACGGTAGGAGCCTTTATCGGATAAAGCTGCTGCAGAAGAAGTACGAGCTTCTGCAGGACGGCAGTGACAACAGCGGACAGGGCAGCGCACATGCAAGCGAAACTACAGGCGTTGGTGATCCCCGAACAGTCGCTGAAATGGAAACCAAGCGTCGCGACAGCCTTGCACCCACTGACGTCTCGGATTTCGCTAAGACAGCGTCTGAAGCCTTGGAGCAGGGGGACTTGGGGGAGACGGCGGTGTCCTCTGGCGAAGCCAGTGGTCCCACACCACTGAGGATTTCTGTTAATAAAGTGTTAAAAAGTGTTAATTATGTGTTAAAAAGTGTTAACGGGTAGGAACTGTTAATATTGGTGGTATAAATCCCGGTGGTAAATAATGATTGGCTTGGGAAAAAGTTAAGGAATTATATAAATGTTAACAGAATGTTAACAGAATGTTAAATTAACACAATTTTAACAGAATGTTAACACTTAATCGGAGGGGTGCCGGAGGGAGTTGAAATAGGCCCCCCTCGCGAGATCGTTACACATGTAAGGAATATTAACAGAAAATTAACACTTTTAATAGGAATCATACACGTGGCACTCGGATTAACAGTTTTGCCGGATACTAACACTTGGCAGACTGTAAACGGTCATAAATTAACAGATTTGACCGGATCGTCCACGTGGCATGACTATTAACACTAGCACCACTAGATATTAACAGAAATTCCAGATTGTTCCACGTGGCATGTATATTAACACTAGCACCACTAGCTATTAACAGAAATTCCAGATTGTTCCACGTGGCATGCTAAGAGGGACTGCCGATGCTACTAAAAGTACCACTGGAACAGATACGTTCCATGTGGCAAGCAGGCATTCGCTATCTACACAGAGCAACTGGACGGAGCTGATGAAGCTGCGCAAGCGTTCGGTGTCCTCCTTCGATTGCTGCGCGGAGCTGATGAAGTAGCTTGCGCTATTGCTTCTTGCAACGTACCGCTTTCATCCCCGGCCATAGGTAAGTCGCGTGTAGAGGTACGCGGTTTCCAGGTGGGCGATGGATAATGACCTTGGTTTCGAGACGGCTTACCGGTAGGAGAAGGGTACGTTTTTCTGCCTCGTTGCACACATACACGCCCCGGCTGTTCATGGTAAGGTCCTCAACAGTGGGGTAGGCGGTCACCATAGCCAGGCGGCACACGGTGTCGTTGGCGGCGGAGTTCTCGGCGGAACGCTTCAGGAAGATCAAGTAGTAAGCCTCCACGGTGCCGTACTCAAAAGCGTCGGCCGCGCATGTACTCAAAGCCACGTTGAAGGAGATACGCGTTTTTGCCCGGGTGTAAACCCGGGATGTGAAGTCCTCATCGCCTCTTCGCATGCGCGAGAATCGAAGGACGTCCATGGCATCCAGGGAAGGGCTTGCGTGATCGCCATAAAGGGATCGGACGCACCCCACCAGTTCCCGGTGCAGACGACCCCCCTCCTCGTTTGCCAACGCAGCGGTTGGTACACCGTCGCGGACGAGATAGTGGCCGGTGTCAAGGAGATGGCACACCTTGGATGAATCGTCAGCCCGGGTGGTCCCAGAATCATGGTATTCGCCGCCCTTGGCCATGGCCATCTCCGTGAGCATGTCCGGAAGGAAGCGGATCCCTTCGTAGCTCCACGCCATGTCGCCCACCGCCTCTTTCGTGAGATACGCGTTCGCTATGCACGTGTCGATCGCCTTACCTCCAACCGGGGCTGGCACCACCCCCTTGCTGTCGCCCAGGAGACGCTCGACCCAGAGCTCGTTGGTGCTGCTCACCACGCCGGTTTCCTCCTCTTGCTTGCACAAGTGAACGACCGCCATGCGCAGATTCAACGTCAACATGTTCATGGGGCATTGCTGTTCCACAATCACCGCAAAGGCCCACAGCTCTTTCCCGGCCTCCTTCCGGGGCTCCGCACGGGACTGGAGGTCCCCACACAATCCTATTGCAGGCCCTCTCATAAAGTAGAGCACCGCCCGCCGCAAAGTCCACCAAGCCTTGTCCAACTCCGGATTCAAGTTCTTCAAAACATCCATGAACACCATCGGACTGAAAATCAAGATAAAGTTCAGCATGTCCTCCATGGTGTAGTTCCCTGCAACAGCGAGCTTTTTACAGATGTTAAGAACCGGCTCATCCTCCCCGCGTATGAAATGACACCAACAAACTAACAACAGTGCATACTGTACATATATACCTGGTTGTAGTAGCATTCATCCCTACGGTTAGTAGGTGTGACCATTCCCTGCCGGTGCACACAAACATGGTTGCACGCGGACCGGGCGTATAAGGTTGGCGCATCTGCCACGCCCGTTCCTACTAAACAAGGCACATGCAAGGTGATGGGTGTCGGTATCCGTCGTTAGATCCGGGTGCTCACCCGCGTATTGCACGAAGTCCTGGTACTCCCGGTGCATGTCATGCGGCGCGGTCAGTCCCTTTCCGTTGGCCTGCAACTGCTTCAGTTGCATGGGTGAGAAATAGCACGTGTTTGGGCAATTGTTCACCTTGTTTCGCAGCATTTTCAGGAACTTCTTGATGACGCCGTAACACATCATGTGCATGAACGGCAGCACGTACCCGTAGATGGGGTCAAAGTATTCCAGCTGCTCTAACGGCCCGGCTGCATATCGGCCGGTTCGCATCGGATCCACACCATCCTCCGCGGTCAGCCTCACCAGTTCCTTGTGGTCCTCCTTCGTTCACCACACACTCGGATCATTGGCATACAACACCTCCCCTTCGTCCAAGTATGTCTGCGAGATGGGGTTCGCATAGCCCAAGCAGTACATACCATTACCGTTAGGGCCCTTAGTGGCCTCCCAGATGCTTTTGAAGTCGTTGCGCCTTGCCGCCACGGGAGCGAACTTCCCCAAGTCGTTACGCGCAATCGTATCGCAGTAGCATAACATCAGGAACACGCTGAACTGTTCATGCCACACCTGGAAGTACCCGTCATACACCCTGAAAGGGGTTTGGTCAGCATCGGCATGGCCCTTACTTAGTTGTTTCAGCTCTTCCATCATGGGTTCTAGCAACACGTCGACGTCCTTCCAGTGTTGACGTGGGCCAGGGGCAATCGAGATCACACCGCAGTGCTTCATCTTCACACGTTCCTGCGGATACCCTCCATTGCACACGCAGTCAAGCGCAATAGCCTATGATCTCTTCAAGCCGCGCTGGAGCGTCACACCTCCGTGCGCGCACACTCGTGTAGATGTTGACTGCGGGTTGGGCTTTGTCACACGTCGTGACGCACTACCTACCTTGGGAGGGAGGTCCGCACTTCGCATCGCGCCGAACCGCGTGGACCAATTCCTGCGATGGCAACGCGCTAGTCAGTTGCGGTCCTTTCACCCATCTCGCATCGCCCATCGGCAACGTTCGTATACAATCAGCCGCGGCACTCGTCCGTTACAAGGAGTAAGAACATCGGCACGGGTCGCACTGTTTGTCATGCTTCTTTGCTTGCCCGTCGTCCTCTCCATATTCGATGCCCATACCAGTTCGTAATACCCCTGGTTTCTCCTGGTTCCCACTCGGCGTCTCACGCAGTAGTCTGCCACCGACGCTAGGGTGCGCGTTTACTCGTAGCCCGTGCGGACTGCTCATGACACAAGCGTTTTCGGGAGCTCTGGCCGTGGGACTCGCACGCTGCTTAGCAAAGTCGTAGTCCATCATCCAGCGCCGCACCAGCCGCTTCACGGTGAAATAGAAGTAGTACTCCTTGGGACGATACTCCTCCCCGCGCGCCGTTTTAACAACGTCGTACCTCTCCTCCGTGCACCACTCTGTGGGCTCGCCATCCGCATCACGCTTCGTGGGCACGCCGCATACCGCTTGCACCCTCTTCCCCGGCTTTCCCTCCCCGTTTTGCCATGCGAAATTGCGGTGGAACTTGGGACACACGTGTATCGCATAGTCCCATACGCTCTCCGCACCGAGCGCCCGTCTCATGTGCCATAGCGATCCCGGCAGGTTGCAAGTATTGCCGCCCAGGAGCATCTTCAAGACTTTCAGGAAGGTGTCGAAATGGTCATCAGTCCACCTCTGTCGCCTTTTCATATCCATGAAGTACCATACGGCCTCCTGCACGGTCACTCCGTTCGGACTCGCCTTCCCGTGCGTGACCAGCGGTTGCGACTGCTTTCCTGCTGCTAGGTTTGGCACGTCCGTGACACACAACGTGATCGCGGGGTCGGGCTCAGCCTGCAGGGCCAGCACAATGTCCTGCACGGACTCCGTCGCGATAGTGACTTCGGTATTCATATCCACCAGCACTGCCAACTCCTGCTTACAATGGCAGTCACACCACCAACGCTCTCCGCCATATTACTACTCCACGCACGCTCACGCATCGTTAGTGGGTTACAGTGGAAACATTTTGGTGCCAGTATGGGCAGGGCGGGTTGCATACCTCAAACAAGAAGTCTGGCAGATCAAGCATATCCTCTGTAGGCGTATTCATTTCTTCGTCCGCCACAAGGTGGGTCTTTTCCAGAGCTTCTACGACATCTTCCACAACGATGTCCTGGTTCTCCTTCGCCTCCTCCCAGTATTCCTTCTCAGCCGGGGAGGGCACCGATCCGCAGAACATTTCCCCAAATGCCATCAGGCCGGACATCAGCGTGCACTCCGGCAGCTGCTGCAGTGGGCAATTGAGATCCGCCGCCAACAGGTCCCTCATGTCATGGTTAACCTGGTTACCGTTTGTCCCAGCGCCACCTACCAAGTTGCCGCTACGCCACCGATCAGTACGGCTTCTGGTGTCCGGTTCCTCCATCACCACCTCCTGCCCTTCATCCGAACTCAGGAGGACGTCAGACGATCCAGTCTCCCCGTAGGGTGCCGGCACACCGCACACCCTGTTCCTGGCATCGAGCGCCACTCCAAGGCGGCGCGTGCGTGCGAGAAGCACGTCTGACCTCCGTTCTGCCTCTTTGTGCCATTTCGTCGCCGTCTTCGTTGGCATCTGCAAGTCTTCTAAGGTGAAGACGGAACGGATGCTCTGCCGCTCTTTCACGATGTCCGACGTGCTGTATGCTTGGCGCGCCAATCAAGTCTAGTAGGCGTTGGTCGGACACGTGACTGCTGTCCCAAGGGGTGGAAGGGGCGCTCGCTTCACCAGCAGCAGGTTGGGTGGCTGCTTGTCGGGGGGCTTCCGCAGTACCAGGGCGTCCGCCATCCTCGGGTGGCATTGCCTCCCGCCGGGGCTTGATGCGCCCTCTGTCGTCAATTGTGTACCCGAGGTCCGGCAGACGACCTGCGAGCCGATTGACCAGGTCGCGCTTCGCCATAGCTTGGTCCTTACCACGGGCAGATCGCGGAATCCAGCCATTATCCGCACCAAACGTTGAAACCGTCGGGCGTTCGCTTGCACCCATGGCCTTCAAGCGATCCTGAATCACAGCGTCGTCGGGGAAGGAGAGTCCCTGAAAAATAGAGCAATGGAAGAAGGAGGGTGTTGAATACGAAAATCAAGGCATCAACATGCACCGCAAGTCCATGTGCCGTGCGTGCGCTGGCCACTCCGTTGATTCATGCATTGCACACATGCTGGCAGGGTGCGTGCGCGCCGTATGATGGCATTATACACATGCAACATGCAACAGGTGCCGTGACGCAGGTGCACGAGGTGCCAGCACCGCTCTCAGCACCAGTGTTCACGGCTTAAGACGGAGTCCCATACCATATCGCAATTACAATATACCCGGTGTTACGGTGATTGACCCGAAGCAGCTTTCGGCATGGTTCATCACATCCACAAATAAACAGGTATAAGTTTGTTGGCTGTACCATCGGCGCGCATTCCACCAGGTACTAACTACAGTACTTCCACCGGGTACTAACTACAGTACTACTGCCTACACACTGTATACAACATGCCGTCTCAGCTTGCTTTAAGAGGTGCGCAGATCTGCCGCGCCGCATCTCTTCGGACTTCCGCGGCACATGTCTTCGTTTCGGGTGAAGGTTCAAACTTCGGGCGTGCTCCCCGAAGCTGTCGGAATCACTCTCTGGCCAAAAGCCCTGCTGGGCTCTACCCTCTTGTCCCCACAGTTTTATGAGTTGCCAACGATGCAAGCCCACTCTACCGTGGTATGTGTGATACTCGACCTGCATCCCGACATATGCCCCGTGCACGGACCATCACCATGACATAGGGAGCTGGAATGCACTAACACGAAGTGTACCGGCGGGCACAAGGCAGCGAGCGGATAATCGGTAAACGCAAGGTGCCCTCGAGTGGTCCCCAAATGGATTGGGAACTTGGGATCCCCACAAGGGTCCCCAAAAGGATTGGCAACAAGTAGCTTCTGGAATCGCTTCACGCCAGCATATAACATTCCATATAACAAGGAGCTTACGATGATTAGATGGTTAGATCGATGGAAGCTTCAACATCCGTTGAGCAGGTGTACTGTACCGAGATCCCGATTGAACGTAGCTCGGAAATCCTACACAAGGAGGGTCGCTTCCCTCTAAATTGTACTAGGTCTACGTGACAAGGTGTGCTGTGGCTCAGCGGGAGGACATTCTCATATCTACATTCCGAGTAGATCCTCAGTGTGCTGCCCGTCAAGTATCCCCAGTGACAATTGTATTCTTCGCACAGTTGGCGTTGTTGCTCGTGCCGGATGCCGGTCTGCGTATGACCCCAGCAGGCAATGCGAGCCGCTATCACCGCCACGGCTCCACGAGTCACATCCCGAGTGCCGTAGACAGCCATCGCCAAGGCCCAAATGAAACATTTTCCGTCCTTCGGCACCGGCACCACCAACCATTGTCGTAACGAGCGACACACCGGGTACTGCACACTACTGCGTGTGGTCCATGGCTCCCTCTGGTACATACACACATCACATGCATAGGTAAGCAACCCCAGGCCGTACATGCTCTGCCGGGCTACAACGACATGTTGTGCTGCCGGGCAACACGAACACCGTGTGACTTCCTGGCGAACGATATGCCACCGGGAAGCGCACAACATGTAGTCGCATGCAAGCAACAGGAGTCTAAACAAGGTGCGGACGGCAAACCTCCAACAAGGTGAGCACGGAACAATACGTCTCCCATAGAAAACCCTCCGTGCACCTGTGTGTTAACCAGCGTGACTCGTAACATTACCAGATAAAGAATCTCTATACGAGCTCGCACATACCAAAGAACCCCAATACCCCTAGAGACAATTCGAAAACAGTACCTCGACGGTGTGTACACGGGTATCTACCTGGATCTGGAAATGCCTCGATCCGCTCGTAGTGTCCAGGAAACTTATTAAATTGAACGTAATGGGCGACTCGTACCGGTTCACGGCTAGCCAAGCCCAGTGACGGATGTGGGCAAATATATTTCATGCTGAAAGGCGGCAAGTATCGTGCCAGAGCATCGGTATCGGTGGGAACATTGCACCCCACCCCTGGCACGTCGACCATCGGCCACAGAGTGTACACCTGAATAACTCGCCGAAGCATGTTCGCAATGATATGGAGGAACTGCGGTTCGTTGTACGCTTGGGCAGTAAGCAGGATTCTGCGCAGTGGCGGCTCTCCGTCAGCAAGACTAGCGTCGAGCATCCCGGTGGGGTAAAGCTGCCGATTGAAATCGTACGACGCGCAGATGGCGTTACGGAAGTTCATTGTTAGGACCTTCACGGAGGAACCCTGTTCAAGCACTTCCGGAATGTGTACACCCAAGGCGTGCAGCCAGCAGTTGCCGTCCCCTTTTGTCTGGACTCGGCGCAGGCCGTGTTTGGCCAAGGCCTGCTCGAACTCCGCGAGAGAAGTAAAACGGTCTGCATTACCCTCGAGCGGCCAATGCACGTGAGCCAGCACGCGACGTGCTAACGGCAGCACATTAGGGAAAATCTCGTCGGGATGGTCGTAGAATGCCTCCAATATACGCCCCCGGGGGTCCACGGGCATCAGGATGACGTCATCGGTACCGAACGAAACACGTGCAAAGTTTGGTGCAAAGTTTGGCGGAACAGCGTTTGGCTGGAAACCGTTTGCGGTTGCCGCTCGCAATGCCTCCTCAGAAGCGAGATCCATGGAAGGCTCGGCTGCTGCCTTGCTTCTCTGTTGGTTACGGCACGCACCCAGAGCACGCACGCGGTACTCCCCATGGTCTTTATGGGATGCACTTGCCCGCACGATGCACTTGCCGGGCATCGCTCGTGACGCATCTCCACCAGTCTCGTATGCACAATCGCATCGCACGACGAGGGATCGTGCATGCCCGGGATCCCATCGGTGCGACAGCTTCGCCGCCACTTTGTTTGCGAAACCCAGGTCCAGCTGATCAGGACTTTGCAAGAGTTCAGCAACACGTATGTTCACATGCAGCCCGCCCTCCGCGTCCGTATGGAACAGGTGTTGTTTCCTGTAGGACTTGTCCGCGCCAAGAGGAATACCGGCTGTCCGCAGGCGCTGCGCGTTCAACGCGGTAAGCATACCGAACACGACACTACGCAAGCCCGGGCAGCAGACACCCAGTTCCCGGTACAACTGGTGATCGTCAAAAGATGAGAATGCGTCGTCACGGGTAGCCCGTCGGTCCCAGAGAGCAGTGATGCCGTCGCCAGAGTCCTGCAAAGGCCGCGCCGGCGGACGTTCACCGGTTGGATGTTCACCGTCACCCCAAGTCAGGTTGGCGATCCTGTGCTTCACCGTGGCATCCGCGCGTCCCCACGCTTCAGCGCCGAGCACCCCGCGGAGTTTGTTCCAAGCAAGGCCTAGGTCCTCCACATTCAGGAGTGCATGCAGCTTCGCCTCGGCCTCGTCTAACTGGCAGTAATCGGCCAATGTGGCCGCCTGCCCCGGGTGCTTCTCATGCGCGGATAGTGGCGCCCGGACTTCCGCTTCGCGCCGCACACGCTGGCACGGACCACACATCACGGCTCCGATAGTACGCAGAGCGTCACAACCCAGAACGCCTGATCTGCACAGGGAACACGCCCAAACACCTGGCAAGGTGTCGTAGCCTCCCGCAAATCGTATTTCGTCTCCACACGCAACGCACATCATGCGGCACGCCAAGCCATATTGCGAGATGACACTGTGCGGGCTGCCGAGTACCGCGTTATTCAGGTCAATGGTTCCCTTAGTACGCACTCTCGCTGCGGAGTAGATCACGAAGTAGAACTGCTTAGGACGAGTACGGTCGAGCGGGAGGCGCCCACTTGGAGAAAGACCGCGGTGCGCCATGCGGTCGGCTGGCCAGAACCACAGTGTTCCCATGGGACCCCCGAGGTGAACACGACGGAAGGGAGCCGAAGTGGGATCGCCATGCCTGGAGTTTTGAACCACGAGGCTGTAATCCATCGAGCAAAACCTGTCCCAATGGCAGGCCCGCTGCGTTTCGGGTAGCACCTCCGTCAGGCATTGGGCCCTCAGCAACAGGCCACATGAGAACACGTCGTAATCCGGCCAGCCCCAGGATCCCTTGCCTGCCTTGGGAAACTTGGTATCGGTGTGAAGGAACTGGATTTTGCTCTCGACGTCCCGCCCTAGAGGCGTCGGCTTGTCGTAGGTCCGCTTCACCACCATTCCCGTAGCTTCAAGAATCCCAGACCGCAGCCTGTCGTCCACAAGGCCATGCTTCACGGTGGTGAAGATGGATGGGAATAGCCAGTGCCCAACATGCCAGTCGGCCTGTATGGTATAGCGCGCGCCCTCACCCAGTTGGTGAGATCCGGATGTGAAGTCCGCGCCGATTTCCTTATGAGAGAACAGGACCTCAGCCTTCAGCTACTGGTAGTCTACCACATACGTCATGAACACGGTGAGCATAGCATTAAACCCGTCCGTGTGCTCACTACGTTGCCGCGCGAGCTCATCCTCGCACTCCGTTTTTTCCTGGGTCGCGCGCATCATCGAGGCATCCACGACTTGCACCCAGTCACGAGGGTCGCCCACAGTATCCTCCATTGTAACGCCAGCTGTCCCTTCCTTGGACACCTGAACAACCGGCTTCAACACTCCCTTGCACCACAGCGCGTAGTGCTCCCGGAGGGTAAGCAGGTTTTGCTCAGATGTATCCTTGTGCCACGTACCATACAGCTCTTTCCAACTGGCACTGGCAACCAGGTGCCGGTTGCAAATGTCAATGATTTCCTTCAGGACGACCTCCGAGCAGGCCGCATCCAGCATCTGCACGGACCACTTCCAATCGAAGGTGCATGCCTCCCCGTCTTCCACGGTGCCCTCTGCCGGGGGAGGGCGATCAGACAGATACGCCCACCATGGCAAGTCGCGCAGGTCATCAGGTGTCAGGTTTTTGGGCATAATAGGCAGAAAGCCTGCATCGTTGTGCCCGACTGGTTTCACGGTGTCGGGAGGCTTGATCCTATGGACATGATCCTCTAGTAGTTCTTCCTCGACTTGTTTAGATGCAGCGTCATCGCCGTGGGCAACCTCGGGCGGGCAGTCGGGGAACATCTGTGCGACAGCACGCAACACGAACACCGTGTGACTTCCTCAGCAACGATATGCCACCGGGAAGCGCACAACATGTAGTTGCATGCAAACGACAGGAGTATATACATGGCGAGCACGGCAAAGCTCCCGAGAACAATATGCCCCCCATAGGAAACCCTCCGTGCACCTGTGTGTTAACCGGTGTGGCTCGTAACATTACCGGATAGGAATTCTCTATACGAGCTCGCACATACGCAAGAACCCCAAGACCCCTAGAGACAATAATGATGAGGTAGACCATTCATAGGAGGCAGACGCTTGCATATAATAAGCTGGACACTAGCCTTGCAAAAGGTCACCATCCGGTAGGCAAATGCATGTATGTGTAGGTGAACACGAAACGAAAACACTTCAAATGACGAGAAGCATACCACGCTGGCGACGGTATGTCCCCAGCGTGACCTCCGGCTTATATGAAGATCACCCTTTAAAAAAACAGGGACAAGAAGCTTGCATAACCGCCGCATCGTTGCGCGACCGGCCCGTTGGCGATCAGCGCACGCGCTACACGGTCCGCAGAGGCTTCAACACATGTACAAAAATGAAACCCGGTGAACACGAAAATGAAACACTTCAAACGACGAGAAGCATACCACGCTGGCGACGGTATGTCCCCAGCGTGACCTCCGGCTTATATGAAGATCACCCTTATTATAAAAAAACAGGGACAAGAGGCTTGCATAACCGCCGCATCGTTGCGCGACCGGCCCGTTGGCGATCAGCGCACGCGCGCGCTACACGGTCCGCAGAGGCTTCAACACATGTAAAAAAATGAAACCCGGTGAACACGAAAATGAAACACTTCAACCAACCGGAAGCATACCACGCTGGCGACGGTATGTCCCCAGCGTGACCTCCGGTAGGCAAATGCATGTATGTGTCTAGCGCGTTATGCGTGATGCGATAGGAATACATACATGGACCAATTTGTTTACGGCAATGTCGGCGCTATATTTACATGTATACATTTGTCAAGTTCACATGTCGGCCCTATTGGAAATCACCCAGCCAGCTCAATGCGAGGCGGAAAGCCTTTGTCACCGACGGTCTGGATCCTAGTGTTGTCAAACGTGCGCAGCAGATTCGCGGCTGTCGGACGCTTGGCCATGTCTACGCGGAAGCATTCCTTCAGGCGCTGCATGAGTGCATGCTTCATGAATCCATTCTGCGGTTTCGCTTGACTTAGGATATAGTCCCATTGGTGACGTTCGCCACCAGCCTGCGGGTGCTGGAAGAGCTGGACCAGGAGTCCACCCACAGACCACATGTCTCCTCGCCTGCTTGGGCCGTGATCCCGGTGCTCAGGAGCAAGATAACGGCGGTCCTCTCGACCGAGAGGACGCTCGTCATGCGCAGACTTCAGGTTTTCTCGATCGACGCAGCCAACTCCGAAGTCGATGACTCGCAGCGTGATGGGATATGGTGATTGCAGCGCTTCGGCAACGACCACATTGTTACCCTTGACGTCGCCGTGCACGATACCCTTGGAGTGCAACTGCTCAAACGCCTTCAGCACCTCCTTGGCAAGTAGCAGCAGCTTGACCTCCAAGGATAGGTCACCCTCAGGCGGATCCCGCATGAATTCCCATAGCGTCCGGCCGCGATCGGGCATGACGAGCATCGGAACTGGCCCGACCCGCAGCGCTAGCCGAGTTTTGGTCTCCACACCCCACCGTGCACAGGGCACGACGTAAGTGGGTGCCGCTTCCGACGCCAGTTTTGTCATGACTAGCTCCTGCGCACACCGCTTGAACTCCTTGGGCGGCTGGGTGGGCGCTGCCTTCCTTTGGAGGTTTCCGTTGGTCTTGGGGTGCGGCTGTAGCTCCGAGGTTTTGCAAAACCTTTTGACCACGACCAGGTCCGTGCGGTCCAGTGTGCAACCTCGTGTGACGGCGCCGTACGCGCCACTCACCGGTTCGGCATTTTGAGGCTCGATGATATTCTTCGGATCCACATTGGAACACCCCGCGCGCGTGGCGACGGCACGTAAAAACGGAATGCCGTCGAACAAGGTGCGAATTTGTTCTTCCAGAAACTCCTGGAGACCCTCGTCATAATCCCGGTTGTCCGCAGTAGTGATTCCTTGCTGCTGGCGCCGAAGGAAACGATTTCTGCGCCGTTTGAATTTTTTCCCCGCTAGGAAACAAACCGCAAACCCAGGGTTGTTGGTTAACCTGGATCAGTGTACTGTGTGTATATACGGTGTGGGATATTGCGGCCACCCGATGCACACACGGCGGCAAACGGTGGCGCAAACCGAAACATGTTGGACAACGAAAAGAACCGGAACGATGGGAGCGATATGCCCCCTAAGCTAGCATGCCTGCCTAGGACTGGTCCGCTGTGTCACAGGTTAGGTGTCGGTTGCGGACACCATGGTATCAGCAACATCGGAGAGGTACGCTAGGCAAAACGGACGCACACCGCGGCCACCTTCCGCGCCCGGCCCGTTGGCGGGCCACCGACGAGGTACGAGTACGGCACGGCCACGGTTCAACTTAGAGCGGCGGGCCGCAACCGGACATCTTTGGACACACCCCGAACCGGACAGGAGGACTCCGGGGGACGATATGGACGAGGCACGCTCGCGCGAGGAAATATCTCGCAGCTTGCCGTGAGGTGAAACGCTTAAATTCCGCGGGTCCGTTGCGCGCACGGCCCGTGGGCGTGCAGCGCACGAGCAACACGGTACACGTCACGGGCGTGAGGTGAAACGCTAAAACGCCGCGGCTACGAGGCGCGCACGGCCCGTTGGCGAGCAGCGCACGAGCAACCCGGCACGCGTCACAGGCAGCCGGTGGTGGAAGCCAAAATAAGAACCGGGGGTCGGCCTGCAAGATGGATGACCGCATACTCGTTCGTTGGGAATGAAGTGTGTATATTTAGGGGGGGGGCGGGGAAAACGCAGCAGGAAGCGGGAATGGCGGGTGCAATGCGTACCTTGCTGCCAGCCGCAGCCGCCGCGTCTTCAGCAGCGGGGGGGGCGGAGGCACCCCCTCCAGCTTCGGCTACGGTCGCTGATGGAGCTTCCTAAGTAGGACGCAACAAACAACCGGAAGCACTTCATCATCCAGAAGACGACCGCTGGCGACGGTATGTCCCCAGCGTGACCTCCGGCTTATATGAAGATCACCCTTAAAAAAAACAGGGACAAGAGGCTTGCATAACCCGCCGCATCGTTGCGCGACCGGCCCGTTGGCGATCAGCGCACGTGCTACACGGTCCGCAGAGGCTTCAACACATTTAAAAAAATGAAACCCGGTGAACACGAAAATGAAACACTTCAAACGACGAGAAGCATACCACGCTGGCGACGGTATGTCCCCAGCGTGACCTCCGGCTTATATGAAGATCACCCTTAGAAAAACAGGGACAAGAGGCTTGCATAACCGCCGCATCGTTGCGCGACCGGCCCGTTGGCGATCAGCGCACGCGCTACACGGTCCGCAGAGGCTTCAACACATTAAAAAAATGAAACCCGGTGAACACGAAAATGAAACACTTCAACCAACCAGAAGCAGGCCACGCTGGCGACGGTATGTCCCCAGCGTGACCGCCGGCTTATATGAAGAACACCCTTAAAAACACAGGGACAAGAGCCTTGCATAACCGCCGCATCGTTGCGCGACCGGCCCGTTGGCGATCAGCGCACGCGCTACACGGTCCGCAGAGGCTTCAACACAGTAAAAAAATGAAACCCGGTAAACACGAAAATGAAACACTTCAACCAACCAGAAGCAGGCCACGCTGGCGACGGTATGTCCCCAGCGTGACCTCCGGCTTATATGAAGAACACCCTAAAAAAACAGGGACAAGAGGCTTGCATAACCGCCGCATCGTTGCGCGACCGGCCCGTTGGCGATCAGCGCACGCGCTACACGGTCCGCAGAGGCTTCAACACAGTAAAAAATGAAACCCGGTGAACACGAAAATGAAACACTTCAACCAACCAGAAGCAGGCCACGCTGGCGACGGTATGTCCCCAGCGTGACCTCCGGCTTATATGAAGAACACCCTTAAAAAAAACAGGGACAAGAGGCTTGCATAACCGCCGCATCGTTGCGCGACCGGCCCGTTGGCGATCAGCGCACGTGCTACACGGTCCGCAGAGGCTTCAACACATGTAAAAAAATGAAACCCGGTGAACACGAAAATGAAACACTTCAACCAACCAGAAGCAGGCCACCCTGGCGACGGTATGTCCCCAGCGTGACCTCCGGCTTATACGAAGAACACCCTTAAAAAAACAGGGACAAGAGGCTTGCATAACCGCCGCATCGTTGCGCGACCGGCCCGTTGGCGATCAGCGCACGCGCTACACGGTCCGCAGAGGCTTCAACACAGTAAAAAGCTGTAACCCGGTGAACACGAAAATGAAACACTTCAACCAACCAGAAGCAGGCCACCCTGGCGACGGTATGTCCCCAGCGTGACCTCCGGCTTATATAAAACGCTCGCAACAAGCTAAAAATGCACAAATGCTCCGGTGCCGGCGTTTACCTTAGCGGGCCCAACTAACCCCGCGCCCCGATGTGCGCCACCGGGAGCCTGAACATCGCCCGCATCAGTTTACTCACACTTAAAATAAACGAAGATTCTGTTCCACAATCTGCACTTACCGCGTTATTAGCAGTTCGCGGTTGCTTTCCAGCAGTCGCCAAGTTTGCGCTCCACTGGTCATCCATCTGTTATGAACGAACACCACGCAACCCCACCCTTTGGTTTGCAGTCTATAAACGTGTGGATAAAAATATACGTAACAGCGATTTAGCACCTTACAAATTTTACAGACTCGGGTTTCTCTCGTAACAAATATATTATATATGCTGGTCTGCTCGGGCAGAACGTCAGCTCAGAAATGATTTCGCAAGCTACCTACGTCCAACTATCGTTCCATCCTACGTACGTAGCTAGATAGGTCTTAATAAGGTCTTCATGCGTTTGGTGTTCGCGGATGCACCTATATCTACCGTAGATGATCCTGTCGATCGTCGATGGGCATGGGCGTTGTCAGAGGCGACTGCATTTTGAAATGATTATCTCGCCAGGACACCCACATCACGGTGGCTGCGCTGGGTATTAACACTTTTCAAATGCATCGGCGAAACAGGCGTGTGTTCTGGCTCCAATATAATTCGCAGCAGCGTGATTATACCGCGATTAACAGATGCAGCCTTCCGTTAACACTCCTGAACTGTCCCATTAACACTCCCTCGCCAACGTTTAACACTTTCTTCACACCTCATTAACACTTTTCCGCCTATAATATAGCCCATTATGAAATTTTTCGCGTATTAACACTTGATTAACACCCAGTTTCCACATTAACACTATTTAACACTCGATTAACATTTTTAACACATCATTA
>LGRX02025399.1:0-38806 GCA_001247695.2 Cymbomonas tetramitiformis | reverse complement strand
GCGAGATCCATGGAAGGCTCGGCTGCTGCCTTGCTTCTCTGTTGGTTACGGCACGCACCCAGAGCACGCACGCGGTACTCCCCATGGTCTTTATGGGATGCACTTGCCCGCACGATGCACTTGCCGGGCATCGCTCGTGACGCATCTCCACCAGTCTCGTATGCACAATCGCATCGCACGACGAGGGATCGTGCATGTCCGGGATCCCATCGGTGCGACAGCTTCGCCGCCACTTTGTTTGCGAAACCCAGGTCCAGCTGATCAGGACTTTGCAAGAGTTCAGCAACACGTATGTTCACATGCAGCCCGCCCTCCGCGTCCTTATGGAACAGGTGTTGTTTCCTGTAGGACTTGTCCGCGCCAAGAGGAATACCGGCTGTCCGCAGGCGCTGCGCGTTCAACGCGGTAAGCATACCGAACACGACACTACGCAAGCCCGGGCAGCAGACACCCAGTTCCCGGTACAACTGGTGATCGTCAAAAGATGAGAATGCGTCGTCACGGGTAGCCCGTCGGTCCCAGAGAGCAGTGATGCCGTCGCCAGAGTCCTGCAAAGGCCGCGCCGGCGGACGTTCACCGGTTGGATGTTCACCGTCACCCCAAGTCAGGTTGGCGATCCTGTGCTTCACCGTGGCATCCGCGCGTCCCCACGCTTCAGCGCCGAGCACCCCGCGGAGTTTGTTCCAAGCAAGACCTAGGTCCTCCACATTCAGGAGTGCATGCAGCTTCGCCTCGGCCTCGTCTAACTGGCAGTAATCGGCCAATGTGGCCGCCTGCCCCGGGTGCTTCTCATGCGCGGATAGTGGCGCCCGGACATCAGCTTCGCGCCGCACACGCTGGCACGGACCACACATCACGGCTCCGATAGTACGCAGAGCGTCACAACCCAGAACGCCTGATCTGCACAGGGAACACGCCCAAACACCTGGCAAGGTGTCGTAGCCTCCCGCAAATCGTATTTCGTCTCCACACGCAACGCACATCATGCGGCACACCAAGCCATATTGCGAGATGACACTGTGCGGGCTGCCGAGTACCGCGTTATTCAGGTCAATGGTTCCCTTAGTACGCACTCTGGCTGCGGAGTAGATCACGAAGTAGAACTGCTTAGGACGAGTACGGTCGAGCGGGAGGCGCCCACTTGGAGAAAGACCGCGGTGCGCCATGCGGTCGGCTGGCCAGAACCACAGTGTTCCCATGGGACCCCCGAGGTGAACACGACGGAAGGGAGCCGAAGTGGGATCGCCATGCCTGGAGTTATGAACCACGAGGCTGTAATCCATCGAGCAAAACCTGTCCCAATGGCAGGCCCGCTGCGTTTCGGGTAGCACCTCCGTCAGGCATTGGGCCCTCAGCAACAGGCCACATGAGAACACGTCGTAATCCGGCCAGCCCCAGGATCCCTTGCCTGCCTTGGGAAACTTGGTATCGGTGTGAAGGAACTGGATTTTGCTCTCGACGTCCCGCCCTAGAGGCGTCGGCTTGTCGTAGGTCCGCTTCACCACCATTCCCGTAGCTTCAAGAATCCCAGACCGCAGCCTGTCGTCCACAAGGCCATGCTTCACGGTGGTGAAGATGGATGGGAATAGCCAGTGCCCAACATGCCAGTCGGCCTGTATGGTATAGCGCGCGCCCTCACCCAGTTGGTGAGATCCGGATGTGAAGTCCGCGCCGATTTCCTTATGAGAGAACAGGACCTCAGCCTTCAGCAACTGGTAGTCTACCACATACGTCATGAACACGGTGAGCATAGCATTAAACCCGTCCGTGTGCTCACTACGTTGCCGCGCGAGCTCATCCTCGCACTCCGTTTTTTTCCTGGGTCGCGCGCATCATCGAGGCATCCACGACTTGCACCCAGTCACGAGGGTCGCCCACAGTGTCCTCCATTGTAACGCCAGCTGTCCCTTCCTTGGACACCTGAACAACCGGCTTCAACACTCCCTTGCGCCACAGCGCGTAGTGCTCCCGGAGGGTAAGCAGGTTTTGCTCAGATGTATCCTTGTGCCACGTACCATACAGCTCTTTCCAACTGGCACTGGCAACCAGGTGCCGGTTGCAAATGTCAATGATTTCCTTGAGGACGACCTCCGAGCAGGCCGCATCCAGCATCTGCACGGACCACTTCCAATCGAAGGTGCATGCCTCCCCGTCTTCCACGGTGCCCTCTGCCGGGGGAGGGCGATCAGACAGATACGCCCACCATGGCAAGTCGCGCAGGTCATCAGGTGTCAGGTTTTTGGGCATAATAGGCAGAAAGCCTGCATCGTTGTGCCCGACTGGTTTCACGGTGTCGGGAGGCTTGATCCTATGGACATGATCCTCTAGTAGTTCTTCCTCGACTTGTTTAGATGCAGCGTCATCGCCGTGGGCAACCTCGGGCGGGCAGTCGGGGAACATCTGTGCGACAGCACGCAACACGAACACCGTGTGACTTCCTCAGCAACGATATGCCACCGGGAAGCGCACAACATGTAGTTACATGCAAACGACAGGAGTATATACATGGCGAGCACGGCAAAGCTCCCGAGAACAATATGCCCCCCATAGGAAACCCTCCGTGCACCTGTGTGTTAACCGGTGTGGCTCGTAACATTACCGGATAGGAATTCTCTATACGAGCTCGCACATACGCAAGAACCCCAAGACCCCTAGAGACAATAATGATGAGGTAGACCATTCATAGGAGGCAGACGCTTGCATATAATAAGCTGGACACTAGCCTTGCAAAAGGTCACCATCCGGTAGGCAAATGCATGTATGTGTAGGTGAACACGAAACGAAAACACTTCAAACGACGAGAAGCATACCACGCTGGCGACGGTATGTCCCCAGCGTGACCTCCGGCTTATATGAAGATCACCCTTTAAAAAAACAGGGACAAGAGCTCAAGAGGCTTGCATAACCGCCGCATCGTTGCGCGACCGGCCCGTTGGCGATCAGCGCACGCGCTACACGATCCGCAGAGGCTTCAACACATTAAAAAATGCAACCCGGTGAACACGAAAAATGAAAGACTTCAAACGACGAGAAGCATACCACGCTGGCGACGGTATGTCCCCAGCGTGACCTCCGGGTTATATGAAGATCACCCTTAAAAAAAGGCTTGCATAACCGCCGCATCGTTGCGCGACCGGCCCGTTGGCGATCAGCGCACGCGCTACACGGTCCGCAGAGGCTTCAACACATTAAAAAAACGAAACCCGGTGAACACGAAAATGAAACACTTCAACCAACCGGAAGCAGGCCAAGCCGGCGACGGTATGTCCCCCAGCGTGACCTCCGGTAGGCAAATGCATGTGTGTGTCTAGCGCGTTATGCGTGATGCGATAGGAATACATACATGGACCGATTTGTTTACGGCAATGTCGGCGCTATATTTACATGTATACATTTGTCAAGTTCACATGTCGGCCCTATTGGAAATCACCCAGCCAGCTCAATGCGAGGCGGAAAGCCTTTGTCACCGACGGTCTGGATCCTAGTGTTGTCAAACGTGCGCAGCAGATTCGCGGCTGTCGGACGCTTGGCCATGTCTACGCGGAAGCATTCCTTCAGGCGCTGCATGAGTGCATGCTTCATGAATCCATTCTGCGGTTTCGCTTGACTTAGGATATAGTCCCATTGGTGACGTTCGCCACCAGCCTGCGGGTGCTGGAAGAGCTGGACCAGGATTCCACCCACAGACCACATGTCTCCTGGCCTGCTTGGGCCGTGATCCCGGTGCTCAGGAGCAAGATAACGGCGGTCCTCTCGACCGAGAGGACGCTCGTCATGCGCAGACTTCAGGTTTTCTCGATCGACGCGGCCAACTCCGAAGTCGATGACTCGCAGCGTGATGGGATATGGTGATTGCAGCGCTTCGGCAACGACCACATTGTTACCCTTGACGTCGCCGTGCACGATACCCTTGGAGTGCAACTGCTCAAACGCCTTCAGCACCTCCTTGGCAAGTAGCAGCTTGACCTCCAAGGATAGGTCACCCTCAGGCGGATCCCGCATGAATTCCCATAGCGTCCGGCCGCGATCGGGCATGACGAGCATCGGAACTGGCCCGACCCGCAGCGCTAGCCGAGTTTTGGTCTCCACACCCCACCGTGTACAGGGCACGACGTAAGTGGGTGCCGCTTCCGACGCCAGGTTTGTCATGACTAGCTCCTGCGCACACCGCTTGAACTCCTTGGGCGGCTGGGTGGGCGCTGCCTTCCTTTGGAGGTTTCCGTTGGTCTTGGGGTGCGGCTGTAGCTCCGAGGTTTTGCAAAACCTTTTGACCACGACCAGGTCCGTGCGGTCCAGTGTGCAACCTCGTGTGACGGCGCCGTACGCGCCACTCACCGGTTCGGCATTTTGAGGCTCGATGATATTCTTCGGATCCACATTGGAACACCCCGCGCGCGTGGCGACGGCACGTAAAAACGGAATGCCGTCGAACAAGGTGCGAATTTGTTCTTCCAGAAACTCCTGGAGACCCTCGTCATAATCCCGGTTGTCCGCAGTAGTGATTCCTTGCTGCTGGCGCCGAAGGAAACGATTTCTGCGCCGTTTGAATTTTTTCCCCCGCTAGGGAACAAACCGCAAACCCAGGGTTGTTGGTTAACCTGGATCAGTGTACTGTGTGTATATACGGTGTGGGATATTGCGGCCACCCGATGCACACACGGCGGCAAACGGTGGCGCAAACCGAAACATGTTGGACAACGAAAAGAACCGGAACGATGGGAGCGATATGCCCCCTAAGCTAGCATGCCTGCCTAGGACTGGTCCGCTGTGTCACAGGTTAGGTGTCGGTTGCGGACACCATGGTATCAGCAACATCGGAGAGGTACGCTAGGCAAAACGGACGCACACCGCGGCCACCTTCCACGCCCGGCCCGTTGGCGGGCCACCGACGAGGTACGAGTACGGCACGGCCACGGTTCAACTTAGAGCGGCGGGCCGCAACCGGACATCTTTGGACACACCCCGAACCGGACAGGAGGACTCCGGGGGACGATATGGACGAGGCACGCTCGCGCGAGGAAATATCTCGCAGCTTGCCGTGAGGTGAAACGCTTAAATTCCGCGGGTCCGTTGCGCGCACGGCCCGTGGGCGTGCAGCGCACGAGCAACACGGTACACGTCACGGGCGTGAGGTGAAACGCTAAAACGCCGCGGCTACGAGGCGCGCACGGCCCGTTGGCGAGCAGCGCACGAGCAACACGGCACGCGTCACAGGCAGCCGGTGGTGGAAGCCAAAATAAGAACCGGGGGTCGGCCTGCAAGATGGATGACCGCATACTCGTTCGTTGGGAATGAAGTGTGTATATTTAGGGGGGGGGCGGGGAAAACGCAGCAGGAAGCGGGAATGGCGGGTGCAATGCGTACCTTGCTGCCAGCCGCAGCCGCCGCGTCTTCAGCAGCGGGGGGGGCGGAGGCACCCCCTCCAGCTTCGGCTACGGTCGCTGATGGAGCTTCCTACTAAGTAGGACGCAACAAACAACCGGAAGCACTTCATCATCCAGAAGACGACCGCTGGCGACGGTATGTCCCCAGCGTGACCTCCGGCTTATATGAAGGTCACCCTTTAAAAAAACAGGGACAAGAGGCTTGCATAACCCGCCGCATCGTTGCGCGACCGGCCCGTTGGCGATCAGCGCACGTGCTACACGGTCCGCAGAGGCTTCAACACATGTAAAAAAATGAAACCCGGTGAACACGAAAATGAAACACTTCAAACGACGAGAAGCAGGCCACGCTGGCGACGGTATGTCCCCAGCGTGACCTCCGGCTTATATGAAGATCACCCTTTAAAATAACAGGGACAAGAGGCTTGCATAACCGCCGCATCGTTGCGCGACCGGCCCGTTGGCGATCAGCGCACGCGCTACACGGTCCGCAGAGGCTTCAACACATTAAAAAATGAAACCCGGTGAACACGAAAATGAAACACTTCAACCAACCAGAAGCAGGCCACGCTGGCGACGGTATGTCCCCAGCGTGACCTCCGGCTTATATGAAGAACACCCTTAAAAAAACAGGGACAAGAGGCTTGCATAACCCGCCGCATCGTTGCGCGACCGGCCCGTTGGCGATCAGCGCACGCGCTACACGGTCCGCAGAGGCTTCAACACAGTAAAAAAATGAAACCCGGTAAACACGAAAATGAAACACTTCAACCAACCAGAAGCAGGCCACGCTGGCGACGGTATGTCCCCAGCGTGACCTCCGGCTTATATGAAGATCACCCTTTAAAAAAACGGGGACAAGAGGCTTGCATAACCGCCGCATCGTTGCGCGACCGGCCCGTTGGCGATCAGCGCACGCGCTACACGGTCCGCAGAGGCTTCAACACATGTAAAAAAATGAAACCCGGTGAACACGAAAAATGAAAGACTTCAAACGACGAGAAGCATACCACGCTGGCGACGGTATGTCCCCAGCGTGACCTCCGGCTTATACGAAGAACACCCTTAAAAAAACAGGGACAAGAGGCTTGCATAACCGCCGCATCGTTGCGCGACCGGCCCGTTGGCGATCAGCGCACGCGCCACACGGTCCGCAGAGGCTTCAACACATTTAAAAAAATGAAACCCGGTGAACACGAAAATGAAACACTTCAACCAACCAGAAGCAGGCCACGCTGGCGACGGTATGTCCCCAGCGTGACCTCCGGCTTCTACGAAGAACACCCTTAAAAAAACAGGGACAAGAGGCTTGCATAACCGCCGCATCGTTGCGCGACCGGCCCGTTGGCGATCAGCGCACGCGCTACACGGTCCGCAGAGGCTTCAACACAGTAAAAAGATGTAACCCGGTGAACACGAAAATGAAACACTTCAACCAACCAGAAGCAGGCCACGCTGGCGACGGTATGTCCCCAGCGTGACCTCCGGCATATATAAAACGCTCGCAACAAGCTAAAAATGCACAAATGCTCCGGTGCCGGCGTTTACCTTAGCGGGCCCAACTAACCCCGCGCCCCGATGTGCGCCACCGGGAGCCTGAACATCGCCCGCATCAGTTTACTCACACTTAAAATAAACGAAGATTCTGTTCCACAATCTGCACTTACCGCGTTATTAGCAGTTCGCGGTTGCTTTCCAGCAGTCGCCAAGTTTGCGCTCCACTGGTCATCCATCTGTTATGAACGAACACCACGCAACCCCACCCTTTGGTTTGCAGTCTATAAACGTGTGGATAAAAATATACGTAACAGCGACCGTGCAACGATTTAGCACCTTACAAATTTTACAGACTCGGGTTTCTCTCGTAACAAATATATTATATATGCTGGTCTGCTCGGGCAGAACGTCAGCTCAGAAATGATTTCGCAAGCTACCTACGTCCAACTATCGTTCCATCCTACGTACGTAGCTAGATAGGTCTTAATAAGGTCTTCATGCGTTTGGTGTTCGCGGATGCACCTATATCTACCGTAGATGATCCTGTCGATCGTCGATGGGCATGGGCGTTGTCAGTGGCGACTGCTTTTTGAAATGATTATCTCGCCAGGACACCCACATCACGGTGGCTGCGCTGGGTATTAACACTTTTCAAATGCATCGGCGAAACAGGCGTGTGTTCTGGCTCCAATATAATTCGCAGCAGCGTGATTATACCGCGATTAACAGATGCAGCCTTCCGTTAACACTCCTGAACTGTCCCATTAACACTCCCTCGCCAACGTTTAACACTTTCTTCACACCTCATTAACACTTTTCCGCCTATAATATAGCCCATTATGAAATTTTTCGCGTATTAACACTTGATTAACACCCAGTTTCCACATTAACACTATTTAACACTCGATTAACATTTTTTAACACATCATTAACAGTTTTTAACAGAAATCCTTCCTAGTGTGAAATGCCAGTTTGAAGGAGGTTGGCGAGCCTCGAGAACAGGGACTTATGATGGCTACGCTGGGATCCAGAGCGTTTGATTCATGCTTTGAGCGCAGATACTGGGTACATTCGTTCGTGGAAAAAGTCTTTTTGGGGAAGAATTTTAGAGCCATTTGGGAAGAATTGTGACATGGGTCATTTTTGGGAAGATTTTTGACAATGACTCATGCGTGACGCACGCGACATATATTCACGCGTATGAGTGTGTGGTACACTGCACTGGACAATTCAAGTTGAAATCTGGTTTCCCGCCCTCTCTTGTGACAGTCGAGTGACACTCTCAGTCCTCATAACATAACATTTTGCCACGATGAGTATAAATCGTACAATAGACAAAATACCATATATATTTATAAACATTTTACGATTCCAGGAAGTCATGTTAGCCTGTGGTCTGGATGACCAATAACCAAAAGTCTTGCGGGAATCATTTTTCCCCAGCCAATAATCTGGCCGTGATGTAGTGTATATACCAAAGGTTTATATTCACCAAAATATTGGTTGGTGAAATTTAATTTTTATATTTTCCATTCGTATATCCGTGGTATGATGACGTGTCTAGCCTCCGTCACGTGCTCACGTCGAACAAACCTCTGTCCGCTCAGATGTTTTCTCTCAGACCTCTACCTCACGCTGCTGGACAGTGACTTACGTGACCCCGTAAGTCACTTTCCAGCAGCGTGAGGTAGAGGTCTGAGAGAGAGACCTCAAGCATCGAAACTTAGCATACTTATTGTTGGGCGTGTTAGGAACAACATATTTTTTTGCGCGCGCGAGATCCGTGCACATTATGGGATCTGGGACGCCGCGCAAGGGAGGGGGTCATTGGGCACGCATCGAGTGAAAGGCTCGACATACGCACCGCATGAAAGCATCATGCATAGCACAAGCGTACCACGCATATCATATACGCATAGCAAACACTTTTTTAGCATCTGACAGCGCGCTGTCAACCCTAGCAAAAACGCGGATGTCCACCGCGTCCACGTTTCCGCTAGGGTTTCGTCCCTCATCCGCGCGCTCGCTTGCAAGCAAGCATGCACAGCGGATGAGGGAACCGTTTACCAAAATATTATGTCATATGTCTTATCTTTCAACATCATTTCGTACAGTCTGAACGGCCAACCACAAATCTCGCTAAGGGCCGGCGCGTGCATGTGGGTATAGTGAGCGGGATCTTAGGTTTTTCGGGACTTCCAAAAGTAACGAAAGCGGTTATCATTCTCCGCGATGCGGATACCCACGGACTCAGTAGAAATCTGTGATAATATTAGATAGGAATAAGTTACTTAGATGGACACATAATCTTAGAAATCTTCGCCTGGCTGTACAGGGTCTCACTGCGAGGGAGAGCGCGTTCCGCGTTAAGTTGAAATTGCATAGTTAACAAATAGCATCTGTACATCGCAAAATGCTCAAAGCGACATCTGATGTAAAATGGGACAGTGACACTGCGAGCATCATACGCATGCCGCGAGGTGAATCTGTCAAAAACCAACCAAATCTTTTGCGTCTCAAAATGACATACCGTACAAAAATGCAGTCATATGCCATACACCCCATTGTGGCGTACCCCACTGCGACTTTTTCGCGGGTACGCACGATTGAATGCAGATATTGCTACATTTTCAGTTCACGGTGAAGATTAATGAATTTACATTTCCAACGTTTCTCTCGTGACTAATGTATCACGTAATGTATCCAAGATGTGAATGCTATTGCGCCACATCGGCTATAGCGAGAGTTTGCCGTTGCGTTGCGTTGGACCTTTTCAGGCTGGTATGGCCAGTATAAATCCCACCGTGCGGCGCGGCGACTCATGCGCGTCAGTGTCACGTATAAGCACGCACGCATGAGTCAGTTCTCATCATTCTTCCCAAAAAGAACCAATGTCAAATTCTTCCCAAATGGCTCTAAAATTCTTCCCAAAAAAACCCCTAGCCTTCGTTCGTAGCGTTGGGACTATCTCAGATGAGAAGTCACATGCCATGGGCTGCAACGCAGGCGAGTCGCACAAGTCCGATGCGGATTGTGTGGCAGAATGCCAGTTTGATGATGGTTGGCGAGCCTTGAGAACACGTATGGCAATGACGGACAGCTTGGCCCAACTGGAGAGCTGGCGGTTACTCAGCGCACTGCACAGATAGCGGGCGCACACAGTGTATGGTTGGCGAGCCTTGAGAACACGCACTTTGGCATCCACGGTACAGATGTACGTACTGGGGGGCTACTTTGTAATGGCAGAAGACGTATAGCCCGGAGAGTTGGTGGATACAGCACCTGCTGCAGTGAGCACAACACACGATGTGGACTTCATATGGTCAGATCACCACCGTTGCACAGGCTTGGGGGAGAGCTGGCACATGCTTACATCCAGGACTTGGTCGTGAGCTGGGGCTTCACATCGTTTGAGCCTATCTTGTTGGACGACCATGTCTACGAGCAGGATCACGTCGAGGAGATATTTTCATCATCATGCCTTGCTGGCCTTCGCGTGCAGCTTGTTCACAGCACGACAGGAGGGATATTAGATGAAAATGCACCCACGAGACGACTTATTGTCTATTCTACTAATTTTTGGGCGGGTTAACAATACCTAAGAGCGATATTCGAGCACCCTAATATCCTTAATAATTCGAGATATCGCATACAACCCATGCTTGGCAATGTTTATTGTAGTTAGTTTTGTGTGTGGAAACTGTAATTTCTGCTACTTGGATGGGTACACCGGGCTGAAATGGCGTTCAAAGTTAGGGCGGGTTGGCCCAAAAATTACGGCGGGTTAACCCCTAACTTCGTTTATTGTTGCTCCGCGTAGGCTACGTGGTGGTCCCAAGGCACTAAGTGACAATATTTCAAGGAAGTTTTATGTGTTGTGACCTTAAGTTTCGATCTAGAGCACTTCCCTATCGGTATAGATAGACCAATCCTCAGCCCAAAGTGTCTGGAGCTCTGCCAACTTTTTGGGGTAATTTTGAGGGTTGATAAACGCCTATTGTTCCTACTTTTTGCCCGAACTCGATTACCAATCGTCAGACCAAAGTGTCAAGAGTTCTCGCAACGTTTTTTGGGTAATTTTGAGGGTTGATAAACGCCTGTTGTTCGTACTTTTTGCCCGAAGTCGATTACGCGCGCGATATCGTAGAAATGCCTAGGTATTGGTAACCCGCCGTAACAACGTGTTACGGCGGGTTAACCCGCCTTTCGCAGAATAGACATTATTGAGACATTTGAGGACAACGATGGATGTCATGCCGAGCACGCACACATATATGCTACGTTGGATCATACCGCAGAGCATCGATATGACATCTAATGGTTTATTTGGTGACTGAGGAGTTACAGCATCTCTTGGCAGTAATTTGAGTGTTTGTCCCACCATGTGCACGCGTTTGCGACAGTTGTAACAAACCCCGGCTTTTCATGGGACGGAAGCCGGGTTGTCCAGCTGGTGACACATTGTGACACAAGTGTGACGTACGCATGACAGAGTATCGTATGTGGCACTGGCTTGCTTATGACGTAGTCGCGGTGCAGACTGCTGATGACAGTGTATGGCGGGTTTCAGATGTGACACAGAATGCAGAGTACAGCCGATGGTGCATGTGGCAGATGTTTGGGAGACGACTGACGACGTGGGCACGATCGTAGGAGGCGGTGAGATAAGGTGACACAGGTGGTGGTCGCGCAGAGGTGAGAGCGCGGCGCGCGGACAGGAGACTGGTAGTTTGGAGGTTACGAGACAGATCTGTGGACATGATATCAGAGAGTCCGAACGGACAGCTTTTCAGTAGCACTTTTCCAATTTCCCACTCACTGGATTCGTGGGCAAGCGCGCAGCGTATATATATAGAGAAGTAGTTTTACTCACTTGAGAGTGGGGACCCAGACGCCTGAGTCTGGGTCCCCCACTGTGGCAGGTTGACTCGCGTTGCGGATGCGCGTTGCTCTTTGAGTATGGATGAAGGTTGGATTAGCGCCTAGCACAGTTGTGGACACTTCTTGGTTCCTTAATTAGCTTGTATGTTAACATGGACACAGTGAGACCGTATATTGGAGGCAGAATGCCCAACTTTGCGTCAATTAAGAGTGGTTTCTTTTGTATGACTTGCTTTCTTGTTGTGGACTGTGTTGTGGCTACTTCCGAATGCGCGCGTAGAATACGCACGCGAGCATATTGTCTGCTTCAAGTTGTACACGCATTCGCGTTCACTCAGTAAATAAGTATCTTCGTCTCGGAATTCGTACATATTTTATATTAGATGAAAATGCACCCACGAGACGACTTATTGAGACATTTGAGGACAACGATGGATGTCATGCCGAGCACGCACACATATATGCTACGTTGGATCATACCGCAGAGCATCGATATGACATCTAATGGTTTATTTGGTGATTGAGGAGTTACAACAACATCTCTCGTGGCAGTAATTTGAGTGTTTGTCCCACCATGTGCACGCGTTTGCGACAGTCCGTCCAAATCTTGGACGGACGAGTTTTTGGACGGACGGACGGACGAAATTTTGGACCGATATCTTTCCCCCGGCCAAGGAGTCTCACGACAAAAAATTGATCAGGTTCCAGTCGAGTGAAATCCAGCGCGGACAATACAAAATAATCCCAGATAGGCGCACGCTGCAGCGAGTCCAAATTAATCCGCCCGTAAACTAGCTCTCAACCGCAACCGCGAAAATCACGACATCAAATTGGGCCCCCAACGCCCCACCAAGCGGAGCGGCTTAGCCACTCATGAAATCAAAAGTAGTGGAAGGTGCCTGGCGCACCATAACCGGTCAGATATATAGTACCGACTATATATTGTGGTGGTAGAATACATAATGCTTTCACTTAAGATAACATAAGAAGTCCTTTAGAAAGAGTGAAGCTCGGCTTAAGCCGGGAACCCTAACGAACCTGTGACACCCGTACTGTACGGAGTACTAGTATAGACAAAGGACTGTGACACACACGGGGTGTCACATCCAGCAATACATGCCATGACAATGACAATACATGACATGACATGACGATGACAATACATGACGATGACAATACATGACGATGACAATATCAATACATGACATGACAATGACAATACATGACATGACAATGATAATTCATGACACATGACAATGATAATACATGACATGACATGACATGACATGGCATGACAATGACAATGACAATGCCAATGCATGACATGACATGACATGACGATGACAATACATGACATGACAATGACATGACATGACAATACATGCCATGACAATGACAATACATGACATGACGATGACAATACATGACAATGACAATATCAATACATGACATGACATGACAATGACAATACATGACATGACATGACATGACATGACATGCCAATGACAATACATGACATGACATGACATGCCAATGACAATACATGACATGACAATGACAATACATGACATGACAATGACTCACGACTGCGACTGCGACTGTATTCTTCATTCTATTGATAACATGAACATAACAACTAACAACCAAAAATATTGGTCGGACGAGCCTTAACTCTCAAGGGAACACAACTGTTCGGTGTTCGAATGTTCCTTCCGCTCCCATTCGACTGCAGGCGTGTATCGAGGGTGCAGGACCAACAACCAGCTTGAGAACTTATAGTTTGACACACCACAGGGTGCTGAAAAACTCTCACGCCCTGCATTATGCCTCTCTGCACATGAGGGGAAGACGCCACGCTTGTAAAGAGCAAAGTTTTGCTGTTTTGAAGAAGCGATGGTTTTAGACTCTTGGACGTTGGACCGTACGAGCCGCATTAGCAGAGGGCTGGATCGGTATCAAAAGGACCTCGCGAGTCCGAGCCTGCAAAAATACTCTTCATCGCACAATAAAACTTCAAAACTAGAGTCCGACCGATACAATACTCCTGGTCGTGCTTTGATAGACTCCCTCGCCGAAGAGCTCGCCCGAGTGCCAGCTACGCCTTTTTCAGGGTCGTGCACCCCAGCTTCTCGCCACAGCGTCGATGTCTCTGCACTGAAGGGAAGGGATGATTCCGGGAGATTTTCCTCCATGCGAGACAGAAACTCTTCCTATCCCACTCCGCCAAAATCTGCAATGTCCTATCTTAGTGACCATTCAGAAGTGCAACAGCAGTATAAGGGGGGGGCGCCGTACAAGCGTCCGCAATGGGCAGCGACGGATACCATGCTGCCACGCCATAGAGCATACCGTGAACACTCCGAGAATAACAAGATGCACAACAGTAATTACATCCCAGGTATGTCCTGCGAAAATATCACTCGCTGCAGTTGTTGAACCGGATATCTATAAATGCCGCGGATAGATGAGCCGAGCTGAGGAAGGCAAAGTCGCGTGGTCAACCGCCCAACAACGTCAAAAGATTTCCTCTGGCTTCTTGAAACGCTGTAGCTGTAGCAAATAAAGTGAAAATTGAGCCCCACCAAGCCGCTATTTATTGCAGAAGCACGCTTTGAATCATGTCAGCGTGTTCCCTCAGGTATAGGAAAATTACCAGTTGTGAGCGAGGACAGCGGTAGCCCGGCCAACGTATGGACTCGCCCAGCCACTCCGCCGACCAAAAGTGCTTCAGAAAAGAAAAGTTCTCACGTCATAGAGCCCCTCACAGAAACTGACATAGCAATGGAAAAGCTCAGAACCATAATGTATAAACAGTATTCAGCGCATATGGATAGTGGTCGGGCAGCAATGGCAGCAGAACGAGACTTATTCCATGCCTTTAACGCTTTTGACAATAACGGGGACGGAGTAATCTTTTATGACGAATTTGTGGATGTCTGTAGCAAACTAGATCTGCCAGGGCTGACCGAAGAGAAAATTAAAAGCCTCTTTCACGTGCTGGACGTAGACGGCGATGGCTGCATTGATTTCTACGAGTTCATGCGTGCCCATATTCTTGGCAGTAACTCTCAGACCTGGGAGATGAACGTGCTGCGAAAGGCCCGGCCCCAAAAAGTTTCACAGTTAGTCCTCGAACAATCTCAGCATCGCGCCAAGGAAAGCGCAGCGCTTAGGAGATCGAGGTCGACTATACCGGCAGAAGAAATAAAGTCCTCGGCTCAGCATGCATTGGATACACAGACGCATCCGACAGTTTGGGTTGCGTTGGAGCTGATGAGAAACCGAATTAAAAATATGGCCGGCGTGGGCACTCTCGACTTGTATCGGTGAGTTTACGTCGTCTCGGCTACTCTTTCCTCTTAGTTTCCTTGAGTTTTTTTTTTCGTTTTCTCACTTGCTAAGCTTTCGAGCAAACTAAAGGTTTTCCTGAACTTTTGTCTTCTGCAAAAAGCTGACGTACAGTTATGTTTCTCAGAGCTTTCACTCTATTCGACAAAGACAGGAATGGTCGGGTCACCAAAGACGAGTTTCGGAACGTCTTTAAGGCGCTGTATATCCCTGTGTCTGAGAGCAACCTGGACTTCATTGTCCGCCAGTTCGATGCTGATCATAATGGGGATGTTGATTATTACGAATTCGTCAAGCATTTCATTCCAAAAGACGTTTCAGTTTACAAGCCGAGATTTCGGTAAACAAGGGAAGCCTCACCGTTCGAGCCTTCTTGCGTATCTCTTCTGCTTTCCAACGGAAGACATCTATTTCCTCCTCGGTTCGGTTTGAAACTTCTTTGAGAGGTGAAGTAGTCATCTGGGTTTATGCTTGCCTTGGGCTGAAATAATGGATAGTGTCACGCTGCTGAAAGAGATATTTGCAGTTAACATAAGTTTGTAGCAGAGTGAAAGCAAACTTCGCAGCAATACCCTCAGGGTTTCTCGTTTCAAAGTGCCTTAGCAGCAAAGAGGAAGGCAGTGAAAAGTGAAGAAAGTTAAGCTTTTGGTCAAACGGGAGAGTTGTCAATCTTGTATGCCCCCTGTTTTGTTTGACGAGATTTTCGGTTTTATGCAAAGTCATCTTCATCGGAGCCCGCACAATTTCCAAACACACATTTAACTTTTGCTTCGTTTCATCCAGCCTCAGATTTTCCACTCTTTGTTATGTGCTCTGCAGAATACTGCCACTTTTCGAACTGAAATGGTCTCTGCGGGAATCTAGACGCTATCCCTTCTGCTATTGCCACTCCATACGCTATTGCTGTTCTCATTGTGTGGTGAATCATGCCAAGTTTTGCTACCAAGTGTTAAATTCTTCCCTCCCCCACCATTTCTGTACATTTTCTATGTGATTTGGCGAATCGACTTTGACTTGGTTAGAAGCAACGATTCCAAGATATCAGATTACATCTTCAGCCATCCTGTAATTTGTGCGAGAATTTCCCCCGTCTACATTCACTGTTGACTTGGAAGTGCTTCTATAGTACATAAAGCCGTTGTATGTGAAGCGCTATCCATATTGTGAGACCTCCTAAGCAACCGCAGATAACATTGAAAATAGCAGCATTGCAACCAAAGAGTCCCCAATACATCTCCCCCTTGAACCTGAATGTGCATGTGAGGGATTCCGCACGTGGATACCCCATAATGGAGCTGCCAGCCATGTGACCACTTCGACAACTCAGATAGGTCGGATCCGGTAATGTTCAAATTGGAGTGCAACAGAATTTTTGTGGTTTTTGAGGTCCAAATTGGAGAGACTTTCAGAATCCGTGACTCCTGTTGTAGTTGAGCCGAATGACACATGTAGCTCCGTGACACAAACAGGATGTACAAGTAGCCACGAAGCGACACGCCCGATCAGCTCTCGGTTTATTTTGCTCTTGCAAACAGGAACTTCATGGGTACCTGCGGTACTCCGTGAGGCACACTGTAAATCTGATTTTGTAAGATTTTCTTCACCCTTTTCACCTGTAAACAGTAGAGTAGGTAGTGACAAGATCACTAGGTTGTACGACAGCGATCGAACGACGACGGGAGATCTTGCAGCGAAGTCGCGGGGACGGCGTTACGACTTCAAACGATGGCTTCACATCGGCTACGGCGGTACGATTGACTCCACTGGGACTCCTTTGAGGGGCAACCATGTCGGGAGGTGCTAAGAACAAGGGTCTAGAGGATTTCCCACCCCTCCCGGGGAAGCCAGACATCGGGCAGGCTTCCCCTTGCGTTCAACCCCCTAGGCGTTAAAGCGTGTTGCTAGGGAGGGGGTCTAACCCCCCTAGGATTTCCGAAAACACACACACTTAAGGGAACTCTTAGGGGGGGTAAACTGCTAGGGGGGTGGGTTAGCCCCCCTAGACGTTAAGATGTGCTGCTCGGGGGGGCAAAATCCTTGTCCGGAATTGGGGCCCTCCCCCCCAAAGCAATGTTCGCCCCCCCATAGCATTCTCCATCACCATCAGATTGGTTTGATACACCTCTTTTTAAAGTGGGAGGAAGGAGTATAGATTCATTCATTCTTCATACAACTGCCAAAAATTGATCGTCATTACATCATTGTGATTTTGCTTGGAAGATTAAATAGAGAAATCTTATGAAAAGTTCCAGCATCTGTGTATAGCAGTAATACAGTTTGATGACACGGTACATCATTCCGATTGAAGCATCAAATGAAGTCTTTGACTTACTGACACATGAAGTTCATTATGAAGAAATCATAGATGCATAATTCTCCAGCTCTATCATATTATCTGAAGGTCACTGGCACAGGAGAATGATGGTTTTTTGAAATGTGAATAAGCTATATTGTAAGCGGACATTAAGACCATTACTTTGACGTCAACAGCCTGAGCTGCTGATTGTCGGATTTCAAGAGCCGAAGGATTCGTTGAATCAGCCTTGGTAACATGTGTTTTGATTGATGAATTGTCAATCCACGGTTTTTCCCCACATCTAGAGAGGTTGGCGCACAAATTGTTGCCAGTGTTTGAGGGGAAGCAGCTGAGCCAAAGGATTGCCAGGTGTGCCATTCAGGCATCGAATTCCATAACAGCAGAGCCGAGAGAGTGAGATCCGCCGCTCCAACCATCTGCCCGTCATTCCTTCCAGGTTCATGACAAGACACAATTCACCAAAGTCATGCACCAATGTATGCGTCAAATATATATTTGCACAGTTTGTGTCCGTATGCAGCCCCATCTCGAGGTAACGCGGCAAGACAACAACTCGAGACCAAACAAAACGGGCCCTCCCGTCTTCGGATATCTTGGGCATTCTCATTTTTCCAGCTCCCTTGTGGTGAAGGAAGCATCATGCCTGTGCCAAGCCGGGACGCTACTCCTCGAAGCCCGCATGCCCGAGGCACGCCCGAGGCTAGGCTTACGAGACAATGACCTTTGACCTGTGGGGCGTCAACCCCTTATAAAATCCTGAACACTTGTTAAAACCGGAATAAATTCAACATGATGCAACTTAGGTGGGATTATGAGTTCCATAAGATCATATTGTCTACGTATGTTGAAGGCATAACTGTCGCATATGGTCACGATAGGTCGTAGCTTCTATAACAGTGTGGCTTCTGAGTCACTGATATAATATTGTGGCTGCTGATAGCCGATGACTTTGGCCAATGATTGCCGACCGAATAATAATAATCAGGGCTGCATCCCAAGAACTGCAGGGCTGCATCCCGTAAATCCTAAAACTGCGGGGCGCGTCATCCCCTAATCAAATCCTGAACTTCGAGCACATTAGATGTTCATTTTATTCAATATCACATGTGAAACATTTTTTACCCTGCATCAAATTGATATGACAGGAGCGGGAATTGATCCTTCCTTGCTGAGGTGTAGTGAGCCGTGTACAAATCATACCCTTGCACAGATACGCATGCATGCGAGTACATTATCTGTGGATAATAAAAGCTGCTATACTGCCTTTGCCGGACCGTGGGTTGTCATTCGGATCTTACGGCGAGTCATTCTGAACTGCCAGAATTGCTGAGGTAGATGGAGTTTTGATCCTGAGTCGTGCTTGACACACATGGCTAAACGAATTCACATTAGTACGTTGTCGAATCCATCTATGAAATGTTCGTCAGAGCGCGCGTACCGGACCAAAAAAGGAGTTTTGCATTTGGGTGAGGATTTAAAGCGGACTGTGAGTACTTGAAGTCCCTCCGATATCTCTAAGCAGCGCAATCTCCGACTGCATTAAAACAAACCTCTTTTCGACCGTTGATCCTCCATAGCAGTTCCAGGAGGGGAGGAAGGGTGGATGCACTATAAGGCCGTGGAAACAAGAACCCAATGGGTCGAATCGTCGACCGGCAAGCGCAAAAATCTCTCCGTAACGTAAACCTCGGATAGAGATACCCTGAAGCGTCACTTTGAAATACGAAACGCAATACGCAGCGTCACTCTGGAATACGAAATAACGCAATGCGACAGGGGGGGCAACATCCTAAGAACTCTAAAGGTGAGGGTTTAAAGTGGACTCTTTTCCCCCCGATATCCTAACCCTGAAGTACTATAAGTATTATATGGGGGGCTACATCCTAAGAACTGTAGGGCTTAAAGCCTAAGGTGAGGGTTTAAAGTGGACTCGGTTCCCCCCGATATCCTAAAACACTCATGGAGAGAGAGACTTTCACCCCCCCATAAGGTGGGGGAGAGTGTCTCCTGTTTCACCCCTCGCCCCGAGGTGCCACATCGGCATGTGTCATTCTGCAGTTTCCGACCCGCTAATAAAACAACCAAGTTATTTTATTATCTCATCTCAGAGTTTGCACCCGCCTTTCGACTGCCTCCGGACGCTTCGTTTTCCTTCGGTCTGTGTGATATATAATATGCATTATATATATATATCACACTCTCCATCAGGTTATGGGCTATCACCGCTGTTCTGTGGTTGGTGATTGTGTGCGTGCTTTCCTTAGATCCCGCAGCCTTTGCGGTATACCGCGACACACCGTCGCGTCATCTGACTGAGCGCCCACCGCTCTTTTATCACATCTGACTTCCACTTGGGACTACACCTGTCCTGTTGGGCTTACATCTGCTTGGGACCGCATTTGTTCCTTGGGTACGTGCGACATCATCACGTCCAACGACGGCATCTGACCGCAGCACCTCTGCTGCAACACAATCGGCTTACCGTGCGACGTTTTTGACGCCACCACCGTTTTCGTCGTCGAATTCTACCCCAATTGGGTATTTTCATCACTGGGAATTGTCAATTCCACGAGATTTTACGTTTTCACCTCGAACCCAAACGTGCTCTCAATATCTGGGCAGCAGCACCTCTGCTGCAGCAAAATTGGCCTACTGTACGGGGGTTTTGACGTGACCGGAGTTTTCCTGGCGAAAATCTACACGAAATTGACTTTAACATCGCTCGATTTGGTTCATTTTTCGAGAAGTTATTCCTTCGCTTGGGAACCCTATCTTTGAGTGTGCAGCATTTTGCAGTCTGCAGTCTGTGACCATGTCCACTGCACGCCAGCGTGCGCGTATGGCCGCTGTGCACTCCACGGTGGTGTCCCTCCGTTTACGTCGACAACATCTTACCGTTGGCTGTCATCTGGTGGTGTCTGGTGGTGCTCATGCACCAGACGCCAACTTCGAGTCCAACATCACCATCGTCGACAACAACTTTGACCTCTGTGAGCTCGACACTCCGCATTCTACACCTCCACCCGGCGCATCCCTTGGTTGCCATCTGGTGGTGTCTGGTGGTGTTCTCACCAGTGCTCACGCCCACCTCGACATCTCTCTCGTCACGTTTGCAAAGTGCGAGGCGTTCGTCGCGCGCACTCACCGCATTTTTAACCTTCGCCCTTCTCCCCCCCCCTACCGCGAGTCATTCGTTTTGGTGGTGCTGGACGGCTTTGGTCTTTGGCCCCGCTTGGGCATTGGTTGAACAATTGTTCACTTCAGCGGCACTTGGCTTCTTTTTTCATCGAGAGCGCCGCCGCCGCCTTGCAGTCTGCTTGGCAATTTAGCAGCCTACCCCGTGGGAGTAGTGATCCCCACGGCACATGCATGGGCGTAAGCCCCTAGAGCACGCCTTGCAGGATTAGCGCAGGCAGAGCCGTACTAGCTGGGCTGGAAAAGGCCCCTTGAATCTGGTGCACGTGTTCGATTAGGGTTTCCCTGTTTGTGATTGCTGATCATGGCACCTCACACCTTCGGGGTGAGGTGGTGTCATGGAGAGAGAGACTTTCACCCCCCCATAAGGTGGGGGAGAGTGTCTCCTGTTTCACCCCTCGCCCTGAGGTGCCACATCAGCATTTGTCAGTCTGCCGACCCGCTAATAAAACAACCAAGTTATTTTATTATCTCATCTCAGAGTTTGCACCCGCCTTTCGAATGCCTCCGGACGCTTCGTTTTCCTTCGGTCTGTGTGATATATAATATGCATTATATATATATATATAACACTCTCCATCAAACACCTCGAGGGACGCCTCACTGGTGTAAGAAGACTGGCCAGCTCGACAACAAAGACATCACATACATAATACAAAAGGTATGCACCCTATATTGTGAGGTCACGACACTTCCAAGAGGGGAGATCTGTCAGGGATATGACATATGTGGCATACATGTGGCATACCTATCATGTCATGTCATGTCATGTCATGTCATGTCATGTCGTGTCATGTCATGTCATGTCATGTCATGTCGTGTCATGTCATGTCATGTCATGTCATGCCATGCCATGTCAAAGCTGTGCTAAGGTCAACTTTTCACGGCGGTTCGATCTATCCGGAGGGTTTCTTCTCGTTCGCAGGATTCCCGCCTGCTAACGAGAGCCCTAGGGTAGGGGTTCCCGCCCGATCGTTTCCGCCTTTCAATTTGGCGCATGATGCCTGAGATTTGAAAGATTTCCTTCCGATGCATCTTTCAAACTGAAGGTTTCTTTCCAAAATACTTCAAGTTTCACTCCCGAACGTATCGTTAACATTCCACTACGTTGGGTCCCCCGCTTATCGCTCAGGGTTCTCTTTGATCCGCTGCGTTACTCGCCTTGTAGTATGGGGCATTCAAAAGTGGATAAGATGTTTAACACATATTCCGAAGGTGTTCGTCAAAAAGGCAGGAAAGTTTCGCTTAAACGAAACTCTTCTGGCCGGTTCGCGCGCAAAGAGACAACAGATCAATCTGTTGGTTCTAACACGTCCTCGACGAATGCACCGGCTACGCATCCCTCTTCGCCAGTTGCATTCGTTCCAAGAAAACCGCGTAGCACCGGCCAACGTTCTATTACCGAAACGGAGACTTGCCGCACGACGCTTGAGAAGGGTGACCGGAATGTCGCGCCTGCAATGCCTCCCGGAGCGGTAAATTTAGACCGCAAACGCCAGCGATCTTCGGACATCGCGGACTCCTCATTTTACTCGCGTCACCAACAAATAGTGAAACTTACCGGCGGGGACTTCAACGGACATTGTGTACGACACTTTCAAACTTCAAGTGGACAGCGCGACCTGAAGGAGATCTTCGCCGTCCTGGAAGAACGACATCCGGGACTCATAAATGAGATACTACACGAGGAGACAGAGCAGTGTCCGTTAGACAAAAGTGTCGCACTATACAACGAACTCATGCTTTCCTCTCGCGAATATTGTATGCTACGTTTTCACTTGAAAACGTTACCCACCTACGCTAAGATTCTCGAAAGAATGCAGCTGACCGACGTTGGCCTAGAACTGTTGAAAGACGAAACAAACGGCACCAACACCTGGGTAGTCAAGCAGATTCAGCAAGACATTATCATCCCTGAGCTAGAACATTATTTTGCAACTGGTGGCAACCTTTCGCACCTCGAGTATAAGGTTATCGGCGATGGATTCACGTACGCAAAGTTTGATGACACCACTGTACCCAACGAGCAGGTGGGATTTTATTTATTGGATCCACGGAAAAAGTACAACTCGATTCTACAAGTGAGACCTCTGGCTTTTGCTTACAGTGTCAAAGAGTCCCGCGCCTTATTGGCTTTAATATTGGGACGTGTGGAAAAACAGTTGCCACGTGATGGCTGTACGTTGAACGTGCGGGACCCAAACACCGGTGACATTCGTGAAGTGAAATTAACTGGATACAAAGGCTCGGACGTGGCCTTCGAAAACATGATGTACAGTGTGGACGGTACGAGTGCAACGCATGGATGTTCTCAATGCTTTGGCAGGTCTGGTCCGAACGCACCGGATCAAAATACGCATCCCGTTTTTGATCCGGCCTCACTACTAAGGACTCTCAAAAAGATGAAAATCCTCGGGGAGATCAACCAACACTACAATGCAAATATGACCAGTGCGGAGTTGATTTCCCAGAAAGATGCGGACAGGTTGCCCGAACTTTTCGAGGCCTCTGGCATGGAGATCCCGAACTGGAATCGGAAACCGAGCACCCTCTGCGCTGAGATAAACATCGCCTGCAAAAACCAACGCGCCCCACCGCTCACATTCACTGAGTCAGAGAATAGTGTTATGGAATCATGTCACTGGTTTCTAAATATCAATCGGGGTTGGCGATGCTGCTATTTGCAAAAAGCTAGGAGACCAAGTGGGTCAAGATATCAAGTCAGAGGACGAAGCGTACCTCGGTACTAAACGCCCATAAAAAGGCTGGGATGCAACGGCCTCTGTGAAACTACTTGCCAACCCGAAGCATACAAATGACCTACTATCTGGACATTTTTTGCAGAAGCAAGTTGCCGTGGTGAACGACAGTCTCGCTGTGCTTGGTGCTTTTATGCTCAAGAAAGAACTCAGTGATGATGACGTGAATGCTTTTGAGAAGGCCGCAGCCCTCTTAGGCGTAACGTGGAAATGCTTTTTTTCAACGAAGGAGCGATGCGAGGAAGCCTGCCAGGAACTAGGACTGCCCTTGCCCCCTCCCGGGGCTACGTTCATCAGCTTTCATCCAGGTTCCTATGAGCACCACACCATCTCCCACGCCGTCCCTTTCGTTAGAAAACATACGAGCTTTATCAAATATTATTCGTGGGGATGCGAGGCACTCAACAAAGTTTGGAAAACCCTGCTTCTGGAATACACGACCAACGGTGGTGGCAGCCAAGAGTTTGATCCTGGGTATGAGGCCATGCTTCGAATGCTTCGAATGACCAGCCCGTTATTTCGCCAACATAGCGAACGTTTCGCCGAGGAGCGCAGAAGGCGCGTGTACCGGTGCGGAAAGTGCAAGGAAGTGAAGGAAGATGGGCACACAAAAATATGCCCACTCAACCCTAAACGTCTCACAACACAAGGGCAACAAGACTATTTGGAGGTGCTGGAAGTGACGTCCCGACTGTCATTCCTATAGTTAGGGTGTATGACTGTCACCGGTCCCGGAACCCTAGACCCCGAACATATAACGGGAAGACTGAGTATTCTCACCGGTTATATATTCTGATTATCTGTCTCACCGAATATACAGTCCAGCTGATATATTCAGCAGGAGGAATGCCGTGTGTGAACTAAAGCTAGAGTGAAAAGATGATGCGAACTATTTTTGTATGTGTACATATTTTTGTAGTCGCAAACCTGCAAACCTGTAAATGTTGACAGCGCGTTCTTGTCTTCTCTTGTCTTCACTTGTTCTCATTCGTATTCGACGGTGTCGACCACGTACGCATCAAAGCAGATCTTGCGACGGGAGTTGAATATTAAACTATATTAAGGCTGCGCTTACGAGCGCAATATAATGACCCACATAATTCTTCTCCATAAAATATTATACAGAGATACTTCACGGGGAAGCCGATTTCCCCCCCACTGTATGGGGGCCTGCTTCTCCTTGCTTCACCCCTCACTGTGTGTGGCATGTGTCACCCGTGACCGTGTCCCCGTCACGTTAGCCTTCTCTAGTTAGACAGTCCGTATGTCTGTCTTCCCAGTTTTATGCTATTCCGTTTCCGAGCACCCGGCACTGTGTTTTCTGTGACTTTATCGTACATATATCCATTATATATATACCCTCAGATGACTCTTCCCGTCAGGTTATCGACCCATCACATCACGCTTTGCGGTGTTCGGTTTTGCTAGATCACGGGGAAGCCGATTCCCCCCCCACTGTATGGGGGCCTGCTTCTCCTAGTATCACCCCTTGCTGCGTGTGCCACTGGTCGCGTGTCACCGTCTGACACCGACTTGCTAGAAAGCTCACTGCCGTAATCTTTCTATCAGTTTGTTATCACCGGTTTCCCCAGCACTGCCTTCTGAGTTCCTGTTGCAGTGAAACAGTTATATATATATTCACACAAATATATACCTATTTTCACCTGTTCTATCAGGTTATCGGTCCCACTTCACGTGAGTGGTGATTCCGGTTGGTTCGGCTCGCTTCGGTTCGTCCGATTCTACAAACCGTCAACACCGTTTTTTTTTACCGTCAACATCGCAGCATAATTTAACTGCGAACCGTACCAGCGGCAATTTTTCCGTCTCCGTTCCCTTTGCCGCTTCCGTTAACCGTGGTTTACCCTACCGACTGTGACTGGGAATCCGCGCACCGTTTCCGTCAGCTGTTGACATCACAGCTATCGCGGCTTGATCCGCACCGTAAAAAGCGGCGAGTCCCTTTCCGTCTCCGTTCTTTTTGCCGCTTCCGTCTTTCGTGGCTTGCCTACCGACTGTGACTGGTATCCCGCGCACCGTCTCCGTCAGCTTTCGTGCATTTTGGTGCACTCCGTCATTTTTTATAAGAATCCTTCTACACTCTGGCCAGCAGCGCCTCTGCTGCCGGGGAACCGCTTTACCGTACGGCATTTTTGACGTCACCACCGTTTTCCTCGTCAAAAACTGCCCCAATTTGACCTTTCGATCGTTCAATTCGCTTGATTTTTCGAGAAGATACCTTTTCGCTTGGGAACCCTATCTTGGGGTTCGCAGAATTCTGCAGACAGCTGGCTGGAACTGTCATGTCCACAAAACGTCAGCGTGCACGTATGGCCGCTGTTCGTTCAGCGTTGCTCTCTCTCCGAGTGCATCGACACCCTTTTACCGCTGGTTATGTTCTGGTGGTGCCTGGTGGTGCTTGCGCACCAGGCACCAATCACAACGACAACATCCTGGACGACAACGACGAGACCAATGACTTCCACGACTTCGTCTCGCCACTTCCCTCACCTTCGCCTTATGCCCCCAGTGGTCGCCATCTGGTGGTGTCTGGTGGTGCTATCACGACCGCTTCCCCCCTCCCCATCATCCCTTTCGAGTTCCTCCCCATGACCTCGATCACGTTCCCTCACCGCATTTTCCACCTTCCACCTCCCTATCCCCTCTTCAGCGACGCATTCGCTCTGGTGGTGCCAGGCCGCTTTTGGCTTTGGCACCGCGTGGGCATTGGCTGATTCATCGTTTTCGTGGCGCTCGAGGACTTCTGCAATCGAGAACTCCGCCGCCGCCATTCCGCAATCACGTCGCGGCTTGTAGATGCTTGCCTTGATGTACAAAGACCGTAGAGCGGGACTAGCCCGCCTAGCCTGTTTATATGTCTCTTAGATGCCTAGGCAGCGCCCATGCACGGATGTGCTTCTAGCTGGGTTGAAAAAGGCCCCCTCGGCCTGGACACTAAATTGACATTGGGTTAGGGCTTAGGGTTTTCCTTGCTCTCGCATGGCCACTCACACCTTCGGGGTGAGGTGGTGTCACGGGGAAGCTGAAATCTCCCCCCACTGTATGGGGGTCCAGCTTCTCCTAGTATCACCCCTTGCTGCGTGTGTCACTGGTCGTGTGTCACCGTATGACACTCACCTGCTAGAAAGCTCACTCCAGTAATCCTTCTATCAGTTTTGTTATCACCGGTTTCCCCAGCCACTGCTTTCTGAGTCCCTGGACTCGCTTCGACGAGAACATCTTCCCTTTGACTATGGTCTGGTGGTGCCTGGTGGTGCTTACACACCAAGCACCAAACTCGAGTCCATCGCGTTCGCCATCAACAACGAGTGCTTTGACTCCTTCGACTTCGTTCCTCCACTCCCTTCGCCCTCGCCTTGCACCCCACCTGTTCACCATCTAGTGGTGTGTGCTCAGGACCTGTGAACCACTTTGGTGAGGCCACCTCACGAAAGTGGTGCACGAAAGTGGTTTTCCACTTTTGTGAATCACCAAACCAGGTTTCGTGATTCACCAAAGGGTGCGGATCTTCACCAAAGTGATCTCGGTCGATGCGAATACTAAAGTCGCGGATCGATGGAAAGATCTCGACGAGGCGCATCTTTTTGTCCAGAAATCGAGTATTCGCATCGACCGAGTACACTTTGGTGAGCCAAAAACCCTTAATTCCACTTTCGTGAGTACCTTTCGTAGGGGGGGCATCCCTTAGGGCTTCTAGGGTCGAAGGGGGTAGAGAACCGATTTTCACTCTCAAGAGTGCTTCGAACCGCAAGATTCACAGTTTAGAGTTTTCAATCTGGCGGTGAAAGCAGAATTTTGCCTGGGGTATAAATCTTATAATTCAACGTTACGATTTTGAAGATCTCTGGGAAGATAGCTTCCAGGTCATTATAGCACCTGGACATTATGACCAATAACCAAATGCCCTGTGGGAATCTTTTTTTTTCAGCCAATAATCTGGCCGCGATGTAGCGAATATCCAAAAGGGTTACATTCACTAAAATGCGAAAATGCGAAAATGTGCACCAATGTTCGTGCTGCGATGGCTTTGACCTGGCAGGCGAATTCGGAGATCGTGATTATAACTTTAAAACATACGAAGTGGGGGGGGGGTGTCGCGATGACAACGAGCATCGCATGACTGCGTCGGTTGACCATGATAATGATTAGGTTAAACACGGCCAGTGTCGGCTTTTACAGAATCGTGTCCGCTTTTGCAAAATCTGTCCGTTTTTGCAGTTCTTAACAGTGTCAACAACAAATATACACTCCGTCCAAAGACAAATTCGAGCATAACACAAAGCATTTCACACGCACACGCATTCACGCATACACGGTACAATAATATCATCGATATGTGCATAATTCAAATCATGTACTTCTATGATATGAGATACGTGTCTTTGTATGTTCCATGTTACATGCGTTCCGAGAGACCTTGTATCGCTAGCATCTATGAAGCATCATTCCTCAAAGCAACCTCAAGAGCATCTCCACCATCACTAGGAGCGCTTTCTAGTGCTTCCTGCTTGCGTTCGGCGTAAGCTTTTTTCATTGCTGGCTTAGCACTTAGTTGCACACCAGTCTTTGCGAAGAGATCTTGGCCTTTGCGCTTCTCTTTCACACACACAATCCAGCGCATGCCTTGAACACCCTCGAGCTCGTAAATGAGCTTGTCTTCTTGCTTTTTCGCCCACCACATTCGTCGAAGTGGATAGGCACGGTCAGCAAGCCACATGTCTGGCACCAAAAACGCGCAGAAATCCTTGCAGTGTTCTGCGAAGTACATGATAGCCGCGTCACTCATTCCACTTGTAGGCGGTCAGAGGCGGCCATGATAATAACGCTCACATGCCTTCTGGCTGATTTTGGAAATTCAAGTCGATTCGTGCTCTTGAACACCGTCACCTGTCCATAAAGCATTTGGGAAAGCTGGGGCACACGTCCGACTCGATTCTGACCGAATTGCCCAAGTTATTCGGGCAGACGTATCGTTATCTTGAGCGAGATTTGAAGTTTCGATTTAGGGGGCGGGGTGGACTTGGCGGGATCGTATATGATAGTGCTAAAAGGCGGGGGTTTGTTTGGAGGTCAGATGTCGAGGTGCCTAGGCTTCAGGAGGGGTAGGAAGTGAGGGGGCAGGCAGGCAAGGCAGCGAAAATCCAGCGAAAAAATATGCGGTAAGTTTCCTTGATGTAGGGTTTGGCGGCATTGCGTGAACGCCTTACTTACTCGGAATGACATTTGGGGATATGATATCTTGAGGTAATTTTGTGCGGGGAACACGTTTCTGAGGTCAGATTGGTGATTTGACAAAGTGGGATGGTCGATTTTCGCCGAGCGCCCCTGCGGGGCGTAGACAGGGGATAGCGCGCAGTACGGTAGGATATGCCTCTCCAGGGGGGGCTTGCCGCCCGTTGCGAATCCGGATAGATCACTGATCCAGATGGGCGATACGACATCTTCATCGTGTTCGCCGCGTCGAAAATCGCTCTAGTGACATGTCCATTACCCCATTTGCCTCGGAGAGCATCCATTGATAACGAGTCCCACAAGACAGACTTAGGGTTATAACTCGGAGTATCGATAAAAGAGCCTTCCCCATGGCCCCCTGGGGAAGATGCATGCACCACAAATGACGCGCCTTGGCGGCTCTATACCGCACATATCGGGGTGGGATAAGGTAGTGTGGTTATGAAGACATATCGAGGGCTTCATGGCTGAGCGGATCGGAGAGATGGCGCGATTCAACAGCCTGTACCAAGTCGAGACCAGCACACACGTCGTGCAGCTCAGCGAGCACCTCCACCGAGTCGAATGGGGGTGTCAAGTGTCGGGCGGTTGGCGAGGGGCAGTGAGAGCGGTCAGGCCCTCAGAGGCGGCCATGATAATAACGCTCACATGCCTTCTGGCTGATTTTGGAAATTCAAGTCGATTCGTGCTCTTGAACACCGTCACCTGTTCATAAAGCATTTGGGAAAGCTGGGGCACACGTCCGACTCGATTCTGACCGAATTGCCCAAGTTATTCGGGCAGACGTATCGTATCGGTAGGTGTAGTACTGTGGTTACACTATTGATTTTATCCCCCCCCCACACCATCAATAATTCTTTATTTTCAATAGTATTTTGAGTCGACGCCGAATTAATTATTTTTTGAAAAGGGGCCTATCGCACGACTATCGCACGCTGAAACTTATTTAATTTTCGAACTATTTCTTGTCGCTTATTTCTCACATATTCCACTTGAGACTTAATTAATAACCAACCTATTTATCTATTGATACACACCGCTCATACCACATAATATATATCATACCCTTGCATATCACTATGTTGCATTATACGCCCCCCCCCGGGCGTAAATTACGCGTAAATTACGTATTTCGGGCCTTGTGAGTTTTACGCGTAACACGTAACACGCCTTAGGAATCTCACCCAAATATAGGCTGAAATTCAACCTATATATGAGCTGAAATTCAGCCTATATATGAGGCTATATATGAGCTGAAATTCAGCCTATATATGAGGCTATATATGAGCTGAAATTCAGCCTAATCCGCGGATTTTGCATATCAAACATTCGTGCTCTGTGGCACTCATCTTTTTTGTTTCTCAGAAGCAGATCACACAACAGTTTCGAGTGTGAGTTTGAAAGAATGGTGCTGCCGGATGCCGAGTGCGCCGTGCGTGAACCGATTGCGGTAGAACACAACGTGGCCTCCTATCGTATGTACGTATGAGATATTATCTGTTTATCGTATGCACACTGTATATCGGTCTGGACCAATAATTATCCCGCTATTTATTTGTCTTGTGACACATGTGTGCCCACCGCCTTATATATTTTCCCAACTATTTCTTGTCCCTATTGCACAAACACAGGATCTCGAAATAATTAATTAATTGACTATTTCCTTGTTGGTCACTTGTTTGGGGTCAGAGATATTTATTTTTCCATGAATTGTTTTCGGATTTCGATAATTTCGGTGAATAATTAATTATGGGTAAAATCAATAGTGTAACCACAGTAGTCCAGGAGTTTAGTCAGGAGAGTGCCCGGCTGTAACCCAGGGTAGCTGAATGCAATGTCAGTGGCGACCCTCTCTGCTTCAGTGATCTCAGAATCAAGTCCAGTAGTAGAGGGTGGCTGTCCCTGAATAGGGTGTTGGATATAGCCGAATATTTCTGTCAGCATAAACATGAGAGATACCACCCGCTGAGCTGCAGTAGATGCTGCAACATATTCTGAACCCGTAGAAGATGTCTCTGTGATAGTCTGTCTGACTGTACCATACTGTAGAATCATGCCACAGAAGAATATCACCATGCCAGAGTATGATCTAGCTGAGTTTTCCAGGTCTCTGGCCAGGTCAGCATCGGAGTACACAAACAGTGTGAGCACACGTGCTGGCCTCTCAGGGTAATAGAAGGCCATTCTGTAGTGTGCCGTGCAGTCCAGATACTGTGCAATTCTGATAAGAGCCTTCATTGAGTCCTCTGAGGGACAGGCCACAAACTGTGATAGGTAGATAACTGCATAGTAGATATCTGGCCGTGAAGTCCTGCTGTGCCAGAGCAGAGACCCAAGGATAGACCGATAGGGCTTTACCAGAGTGAGGTCAGGGTCTGCTGGTCTCGATATCACAAGCTTAGAGTCCATAGGTGTACGGAAGGGTCTCTCGGGTATGTTGTTAGCTGTCATAAGGTCCTTAATCTGCCGAGACTGATTGAGGTACACCCCCTGGTCATCATGCTGTACTGTCATCTGAAGGATAGAGGATATAGGACCCAAGTGTTTGGCCTTAAAGGTTGCTCTGAAAGCAGTCCAGAAGGCCCTCTCAAGGGCCGTGGAACAGGCCATACCAAAGTCATCCACATATACCACACACATAGCCTTAACCGTAGGCGTGTAGATGAAATAGATACAGGCATCATGTGTAGACTGCCTGAATGATTGTCCCATGTATTTGAAACTGAGCATAAACTGTTTAACCATCCTCTGCCATGATGCACCGGCAATCTTGAGGCCGTACAGCGCATATGAGAGTAATGCATAGCTGTAGCCCTTAAAAGTATAGCCAGAGGGAAACTGAATCCACACGGGGAACTCAAGCTTAGCATGCATAAAGGCCTGAGACACGTCCAGATGTGACACCACCAGCTGGAATAGAGCTGCAAATATGAATAGCAGTCTGAAAGCTGATATCTCTGGGGTAGCTGAAGAGGTCTCCCACGGAAGGTAGCCTGTAGTTCTGCTGCCGTCACCAGCCATACGGGCTTTAAATATCTGATAGGGCTTGCCTGCCCCAGTAGGGTCAGGTTTGAATGGCATAGACAGTACAAATAGTGTAGTAAGGTACTGTGCACTAGCCGGAGGTGTTCCCAGCTTGAGCTTCTCCTGATTAACCATATCACCAACCTCCTGATCGATAGCTTTTAGCCAGTCTTCAGACTGTGGTGAGGATAGGGCCTGTTTGACACCGTGAGGTAGCTTAATCTCTGGTGCCGAGACCTCAAGCATATGGGTAATAGTAGAGGTAGGAGCATCAGAGAGAAACTGCTCCATGCTGCTGAAACTGCCAAACATGTACTCTGCTCTGAGGTCACTGCTGAGGGTGTCAGAGAAGGGCAGGTAAGCTGCTGAATGGGTGGATGGAAAGATAATTAGGTTGGCCGGGAGATCAATGTGCCAGCCAGCCGGCTCGTCGGGGCAGGGCTCCAGGATAACACCGTAGGGTCTCCTGTTGCCTCTGTGGGTGGAGATGAGAAGTGCACTGTAGATAGGTGCTCTGATTATTTGACGAGCCTTCACAATAGTCCAGATAGGGTAGTGTTCATTAATGCCATTTAGCTTTCTGTAGCAGTCCAGATAGTGCAGTAGGTCCCGATAGTGCTGACCATCTGATGTCTGTGATACATATCTGACTGCCATAGTCCAGGTAACTGTGCCATCTGTCTGAATGAGCTGAACACATGCGTGTGACTCCTCTCCGTCAAAGAAAGAACCAATACCATGAATCCTCGAGCCTGCTCGCTGTGTCAAAGCTGTCACTGAATGGCTGTGGTCTGTCATAGGATGCATCAAACTCCCGCTCTGCCTGATGTGGGTCTGGAAAGGAGCCCAATATATCTCCCATGTCCTGATGATTATGAATCCAGTGAGGCTTGCCAACATAGTGTACCATATTAGTCTCAGTATCCAAGATCTTATATGCCAGAGAGCTGACTGATACACCGACAAGACGGCCTGACCAGGCCGCCCGCTGGGACTTCCTAGACATGCCAGGCTGTCTGGAGTTCCTCTGCTGCTGAGACATAATGACATAGCAGTTCTGGCCGAAGGCCTTCAGTTTTGCATAGCCATAGTGATAGCCTCTGATCTGATGAAATGGTGTTGTAGAGATGTTCTTGTGAGTAGAGAGATTCCATATGAAGCCAGCATGGGTGGCAGCCAGAGGCCAGTAGTCCTCGGGCATGCCAGCTGCCAGAAGTAATGCCTTAGCCATGTCGGATATCTTGCCAATGGCATTCTCTGCATGAGGATTGTCTGTATGTACTGTAGGTGATGACTTCTGATGTAATATACGATGCTTCTGATAGAAAGCCACACACTGGGGGTCACCCATCTCTGGAGCACAGTCTGTACGGAGTGTAATGGATTGTGGTGCATACCCCATTGCATGTAAGCTGCCGTAGAAATGAACCAGGCAGGTGTAGTATTCTGATTTCTGAACGAAGGTGTACACAAATATGAACCTGCTGACATAATCAATGAACTGACATCGGTACAGGTGGCCGTTGTAGCCATAGGTAATACAGTAATCACTCACCAATAAGAAAGTCCTAAATTTGGGGTCAGCCAGCGAATTTCGTCAAGTTGTGACCCCCCCCGCCAGCGCCAGCGACCTATGAAATTGCTAAGAATAAGAAATCCCGATTTCGTAGCTCAGCCAGCCAATTTCTTATTCTTATTACTTAAGGAGGAGGCAACCAGCTATCATGAAATTGGCACTCAGCGACGGCCACAGTAGTAAAATTTTAGTACTGGAGTTTTAGTTTGGATAACTCACTTTTCGCCGACAAGCCAGCGTTTGCACCTCCGTTCGAAAAAAATTCAATAGTCTGTATGATATTTTTATTGAGATAAATTGTGTATATCCATCAAAATCCTTGTTAAATCGAGTAAACCCACCAAATAATCCAGCCAAAATTTCTTAACTAGCTTTCACTATGATTCAAGCCAGCCAGCCCCTTGATTTCTTATTTTGGCCAATTTCTTAAGAAATTAAAGCTAGCCAGCAAATTTCGTCAAGTTGTGACCCCCCAAACGCTGGCTGGTTTCTTATTGCTATTATTTCTTATTGGTGAGTGATTACTGTAGGTCCTGTCATGTCAGCAGCCCACTTCTGGCCGGGCTGTATGGCTACTGATCTCAGCTGGTCATGGTGTCCACAGGGCTTCTGCTTCAGCTTACTTGTACAGCATACTGCACAGAACTGAGAGCAGGTCGGCATAGCTGCTATAGCTCGCCTAGACAGCAGAGGCCGACCGAGCTGGATGCCAGGCAGGTCGTAGAGCTTAAGCAGACTGGCTGTAGAGCCGTGACCCATGACTGCATGGAACTCCACAAAGGGACTGACCCGAACAGGTGTGTTTCTGTTCCTGAACAGGATACAGATCTCAAAGGGAGTGCCATCAATGAATACTCTGTCAGGTCCGCCATCTGAGCCAGCCGGTGTCAGTGGGTGACTGGAAGCATATGTGTGCTTCCGAGAGAAACTGAATATCCTCTTACTGCCTTTAGGATAGATGTGTAGATAGTACCTCCATAGTACACGTCTTGTGCCATATCTGGTGTTGTGGCATATACGGGACAATCCAGAAGTAGGTGGTATTATGCGGGTCAAGGAGAAAGTCATGGTTGCCCTTAGTCAACATTCTGTCAATCATACTGATACTGAAGGGAATGTTACCATAGAAGAACTGACCCGTCCACTGCTTGGTGTGACAATCATCTGATATGGACCAGTGCTCAAGAGCCGGATGATTGTTACCCTCGCCAACAGGCAGGGAGTCCCCATACATAGATACATCGATCAAAAGCCGGAGTACCAAGTTTAGCTGTAGCTGTAGGAGAGCTGTGAGTAGTAGCCCATTTAGTATACTCGCTATTACTCCACTGCCAGTCTGATGAGTCTCCTGTGCGGGTCCTGACAGCTGCTGAGCCAAAGTGGTGAGTATGCGTGCGGGTGCTGTGGCTCATCCCAGAGGTAATCCACCTGATTGTCTGTGATACGGTATGTTCTGCCTGAGTCCAAGTGAGTATAAGTCATGCTGATGAAGTCTGGAGAACTGAAGCCGTGTCGGAGCATAACCCGGGTAGATAGAAGGGTCCTGGCGCCTTCTTTGAAGTGGCAGCCAGGGATAGAGTACTCGTTTATCTCCCCTGATAGTATCTCACGACCGTATAGGTGTAGTGTGCAGGTCCCGTCAGTTCGGGATACAGGAACTGTCATCACCGTGGAGAAACCAATAGTGGAGGAGGTATCCAAGGCCGAGATCCTGGACCTGGTGCCTGTGATATTTCCAGTGGCACCAGAGTCCACTACAATGCCATCGCCGTCCCGTGATAGTGCATAGGCCGAGACAACCGGGCTACAGGTGAATACTAGCCCAGGTGGTGGTGTGCCGTGTGCTGTCCAAGTGAAGCCGAGCCACCATGACATGTGTACCACGGCACCACCGACGGTGATCATGAGATCTGCCAGGTGTGAGGTGGTCTCGAGGACACTGCCAGTCTGATGCCAAGCCACTGAGCCAACACCACCGACACCTCTGTCCACTGTACTGTCGCCTGATATTGACTGGAAGTCCATGAAGTATAGAAACAGACACTGAATGATAACTGCCAGAATGGTTGCCAGGGTTAGAGCCGTGAGGTGTCGGGACCGCCTGCGGCGGCCCTCACTGTCTGCTGTCATAGTTGATCGGAATAGCTGTATTTGTGAAGCGGCATCGGGCGGCATACCCGAGCTGGTGAACTGGCCGTGGTCACTGTGAGGGTCTTCTGGGCCAGGTCCAGAGGAAGAGTGTCCAGCCCCAGAATCTGACCAATCCCAGTCACAAGAACCACTGTACCCATTGTTACCAGCCCAAGTGCCACCATCAGAGCCCCAATCATACAGTATCCCCGTCCCCGTCCCCTGGGCCCCTCCCCGTGGGCCCCCAGGTGACAGCAGTCTCAGTCCGTCCGAGGCATCCTCCTGTCCCTCAAGCATGCTCACATCTGCCATGGCACAGCCCAGGAAGCCGAGGACAACAAGTGTGGAGACGAGGGCATGTCTGTAGAAGGGTACACCACCCCTACCTACACCCCTACGCAGGGCAGGTCCAGTGACGGGCGGCGGAGGGTCATAGTACTGTCCTTCCCCTGAGCCACGGGGCTCAGGGCTGTCGGGCTCGTCCGAGGCCCCGACTACGGACCCCGCAGACACCCCGTGTCCGCTGGCAGGGAGGTCCATAGCCGTGGCATATAGTCCAGCTCCTGCGGTGACATAGCACGGGCCAGAGCTGGGAGGGAAGGGCACTACCGGAGGCGGTGCTCGTGGTACCCTCGAAGTCGTTGCGGCCGAAGCCGGCAGGGTGTCGTACCACTGGGTGGGCTGGGTGTGATCCTCACACCACAGCCTGTCCCAGTGGTCCTGCTCCCTGTCGGTGAGGCCGGGAGGAGTAACAACCTTTGAAACCCGTGAGGGAAGGGACCCGAAGCTCCACGGAAGGGCCGGGCTCCGGTCCAGCCACAGACTCCAGCTGTGAGCTCCAAGACCTCGGCCCCCAAGCCCTTCCTTCCTCCCGGGTCTCACTGAGGTGTTGTTCGGTCATTGACTGAAACCGAAGATCACCTGCCAACACCATGTCAGCGAACAACCCGGAGCCAGGCTCCAGGGGTGTCTCGTGTGCGAAGAGCGCTGACACGGGGTGCATACATGTGTCTCCATGCTCGGCATCGCCCGGAGTGTCACCCGATAACTGTGCGGCAGGATCCAACGTCTGAGCGGTCCCGTCTAACACCACACCTGCGTCGAGATGCGATTGAGTAGACGCAGGCTGTGGGTCACACGGTGAGCATGTGATGCTCGGGTCCGCACGGTAGAACGACGAAAGATCAAGCGGTGTTACGGCAGCGGCAGAGTCCATGCGGGCATCGACCGGTGGGGTTGGCGTGGTGTCACGATCGACACCACCCACCCCGAAGCTGCCAAAATGAACTCTCCCTAGAGAAAGGGAAGAGTACGGCTCCTGAAGATCTTGCTCATCGTAGCCCGCCTCTTCCCCTGCATAGCAAAAGGCTTGAAACTTTGCGGAAGCCTTTCTCTGGAGTCGATCCCATTCCTCATGTTGTTCCTGAGTGTAGGATTCAAGCTCCCAAGCATCCCACTCAGAGTCAGTCCACTCCTGTGGTGCCCAAGCGGGTGCATGAGAGGCCCCATCCCCCTGGGTGAGGTAGGCGGCAAAGGACATGGAGCCGTCGTCTGGGTACGTGCACACCGACTCTGATGAGTCACAAATGTCTGGTGTGCCGTGCTCCCAACAGACTGCCTGAAAGGCCTCCTCCGAATGCTCGTAGGCTGCCTGGTAGCGAGCTGCCAGAACATCGGTGAAGGCCCCTTCGGCCAGAGCCTCGGGGTCAAGCCGCATGGAGTGTGCCGCCAGGTGCTGCATGTGTGTGCAATCTGCCTGGCGGTGCCTTCCACCGCAGGACCAACAGTTGCCGTAGAACTGTTTGGAACCCGGGTGGAAGGTGACTCGGGACTTCTGCTTCTGCCCCTTGCCCTTCTTGCCTTTGCCTTTGCCTTTCCCCTTCCTGCGGATTCCCTGCGGCCAATTCCCCCCCTTCGGCAAGGGGGAGGCAGCAAAACGGAAATTCTTCCCCTTCTCCTTAAAGGGGTGGGAAGACCGTCCAGGATAGTAAACATCACGCGGGCGGGTAGGGCGTAGGTCAGGGGCTCCCCTGGGGTCCAGACCGCCACGTTCACCGTGGCGGTGCCCTGCATCATTGTAAAATGCGCTTGTCAGTTGCTTCGCTTTCCCTAGTGTGTTGTAGACCCGCTGAATCGCGAGTCCACAGCTCACCAGGGTCAGCTCTGCCTGTGTTTTGACCTTTTCAATCGCGTAGTCCTCGTGCACCTGTTTGTAGGTGACGGGACATGTACGACGAAGGAACAAACGTACAGCATCCTCCCTCGAGATGTCGAGGCTGGAGTGTTGCCCCAAGTCCGTCGCAGCATTACTGACAGCGTCAGTGAAAGCTTTGATGAACTGTTTGGGGTTCACACCTGCCGGGACCTCTACTGTGGGGGTAAAGATGAAGTCAGTCTTGTCAAAATCCTCCAGGTCAGGCATCACGTCCCTGACTAAGGCAGTTAAAATAACCTTGCCGTCGTCAGGGAAGTAACGATGTGCTTCCCGCACTGAAGCGAGCGCTGGACCGCCACAGAGATACTCCAACTACAACTCCTTCAGGAGTTTGTTTGCGTTGGGCATCACTGTGGCGGTGACGTCGTCCAGCCGGAAAGCATGTGCGTAAAGAGTGTTAAACCGTGTGAGGCGCGAGGTAAGCTCTTCAACGAGGGAGTCGAGTAGTGAGCGAGCATTAGACTCGTCACCACAAAACCTCCACTCGTCGATGGCGTCCCCTTTGCCACACAGCTTCGATTTAATGCCCCTTACAAGCGCCTCAATCTTCTGGTGGTTATCCAGGAAAGCTGCTGACTCAGAATCAAACTTCTTTTCAGCCGCTGATTGTTGAGACGAAGCTGCCACTGGTGTGGGCACCAGTTGATCAAATTGCAATTGTCTCTTAGAAGCACCAGCTGGGTGCGCTCTCAACCTTGCTGGAGCCATCAGCTGATACGGTGTAGAGGCCATGCCGAAATTTTACAGTCGCGGTGCTCGAGCGTTAGTCAAGAAAATCCAAGAATTCAAAATGTTCGGTGATCAAGGTTCTAAAAAATGCACTGCAAAGCTCTCGCCAAGAGAAAACAAATTTACACTTGAGCAATCTATAGAAAATAAGGGCAGGGGCTTCAAATGCGGGGTGAAAGGTTCAAATTTTACAGCCGCGAAGTAGGGTAGGGTAAGAGAGGGTGGCGATCGTGTCGTGAGGCTTGATGTTGACGCGCGTGCTGCTTCGGAGACTGCGGCTAGCTAGACCGGTCCATCTTAGTCCTAGGCAATTGTGCTCACGAACGGAAAATCATCCTCTCTCTCACTCTACCCCTTTCGTGACTAGTGCGTCCTAGAACCTCATGCCCCGATCTTCAGCCCCGAGCCCCTATAAAGGCTTTAGCCAGCCATAATTGGCGGTTTTAACTAACCACCTTAGACCGGTGGTGGGCGCAAACCTGTGAAGACAAACACACA
>LGRX02025397.1:0-46638 GCA_001247695.2 Cymbomonas tetramitiformis | reverse complement strand
CACCCCTTCATCCTTTCTCCCGGGGCTAAGCCGCCTCGCAACTGTGACACCTTAGTTGACCCCTTCATCCTTTCTCCCGGGGCTAAGCCGCCCCGCAACTGTGACACCTCAGTTCACCCCTTCATCCTTTCTCCCGGGGCTAAGCCGCCTCGCAACTGTGACACCTTAGTTGACCCCTTCATCCTTTCTCCCGGGGCTAAGCCGCCCCGCAACTGTGACACCTCAGTTGCTCAGCACAAAGGTGAGGCAGCTGCACCACTGAGCGTGCGCTAGTGGCAAAAGATATTTGTGACCTTGGGCCCGACTGCAGAACTATGCATAGGCCTCGCCCGGAAGGGTGGGGAGCACCTATCTAAGAGCGAGGGGTGAGGTCACACCTGACTGCAGCAGGGAAGAGGAAAGGCGCGTAGACAGGCACCACAGTGCCGACGATCCAGCTCCCAACGAGGGCGACCAAGGTGTTGCCCAAGGCGCCCCTGTGCATGCCCAGAGCCTCCTCTCTCACCCGTCAGGGGTGTCCAAGAACTTGGCTGCGCGCTTAAAGTTGTGCCGTCCCCCGAAGTACCACAGCAGAAGCCTAGTGGTACTAGGCCGGACAGCTTGGATATCATGACGCTGGCACACTGAGTCATCACTTACGCAAGCCACGGGGAATGAGGCCGCACATATGCAACAGTCCATAGCGTGACAGCGCTCAAAACGAGGCTACATTCTCACCCGGAGAGCTTCGGAGGCGAAACAGCAGGGCGAAAGGGAGGATGTGATGCATATGAGGAGGACGTCTCAGGGAAGTGGTGCAGGAGTTCAACAAGAATTCACTGGTGGTGTGCAGTGAGTGTTTGAATCGGCAGCTTGTCGCCAGTGCTCCGCAACTTTGCAGAGGGTGTACGGTGGGTTGTGAGACTGAGTGGCCGGATCTTAGCCGGGGCGGGCCAAAGCAGAAGGTTCGAGGCACACACACCACGTCTTGGTCCTGTCACCACGCTTGGCCACCAGGAAGTACACTGTGAGGGCGAAGGCCGCCAGGACCTGCACTCAAATTACGAGAGCAGCCATTATAGGTTCATAACCTTCGCTTGCCCCACACGATCACAGCGAGCTGTAGAGTTACCGGTCTGGCAGTAAAAGCCTTGAGGTGAACTGCACCTCGTGCCTACTGCAAGCGCCCGTTCCACCGTGGCAAGGCTTCCGCAGCAGCAAAGGATACACGTGGCAGCAAGCAACATCGAGGCCAGCATATGCCAAGCACAGGATCCGAGTGCGATGCCTCTCCTAGAACACAAGTACGCTCCTAGCTGACCCCGAAATGCAACACAGTCACAGGTTTCCCAAACTTGGGAAACGTTTGCAGAACTAGCTCACCTGGAAGGCTGGGCCAGTGGATGCCGACTGATACAGTGACCAGACAATGAAGCCGACGTACACAGCCGCTCGTTGCATCATAATTTGTTGTGACGGTTTTTGAAACCTGCGAAAACAGCGACGCATTAGCCTGACCCCCACGAGGCGACACAGACTCGCTGAGGACCCCAGACCTGGTGGCCGGTGTACCCTTCAGCTCAACAAAGGCGCGAGAGGCCAACTCACCTTGCCATGAAATTTTCTTGCCACGCTGGCTTAGCAACCTGTCAGCAGCGACAACGGCTAAATGCAGTGCACAACAGCATATCACTTAAGGAGAACGTACGATCTCGAGGAGGTCAACAAGAATAGTTTTCAAAAGAGCGGAAACTCGCAAACCCCATCCAAGACTGTCGCCAAAGCAGGAGCCGAAATACGCACCTCCTTCTTCTTAGAGATATTGATCTTGCCGTCCTTCTTACGCTGTTTTAACTTCTGCGAGATGACTTTGTCGAAGGCCGCTTCAATGGCCTCCACACCTTCGATGTGCGTCTGGAATCGGCCGTGCGGATATTCCCCCAGCGACTAGTCAGCGCGGCTGAACTCTGCCAAAAATATTGGCGGTCGACCGTTGCAATAGGCCGCGTGTGAGACTGCTCCTGCGTAAAGAGGCTCCGTGCAGGGTGCAAGCTGTAATCCAAGGGACGCTTTCCTACGCCGTTGCAGAGACCGCAAGCGCCCCTTTGAAGCGAGGAACGCCGCGCACCTTGTGGTAGTCAACAAGATAGTTCCTGGCGTCCTGGATCTCTTCATAGGTTGCCTGCAAGCATCGCGCTATATCACCTAAGTGCTAGTCCGCGTTGAAACGCACAAAGGAACGGGCCATCCCGTTACAGACATTGCAGAAGTCTGCAGCTAGAACAGGGTTAGCTGTGCAATACGAACTGACAATACGTGCTTGATGGTGCAAGGTGGGTGAGAATTACATCCTGACTGACTCCAAGGCAGCGCCAGCAGTCCCTCTCCTTGATTCGGGGAAAGTAAATGACCTCGTATTCATCTTTTGCACCCTCTGCAGTGGAGACAATTGATTCAGGCATCAGCGCAGGATCGCGCCAGGATCTCTCGATATCGCGCCAGAATCACCAGGTTCACAGGGCTCTCTGAGCATTACCTATGTGCCTTCGAAATCTCGTCCTTTCGACTAGAACTACCATGATTTCAAAAGCATTTTCGCACCAAACTTGATTTTCGCGAGATAATTACGAAAATGTGGACTGAGTTCGCTGTAACCGGGCGCGTGCGATCGGCTAGAAGCCTTCCCCACAATATGGCGTCTGCAACTATCGTCGCGTCCTCATATTTTTAGAGGACTTTCGTGTGCAAACACCCGCTGTCACCAACACCATGTTTACTGGAACATGAATGCGCCTCCCTTGCTCCGAAAACCCTTTAAAGTGCTGGCCTCAATAATTAAGGCCCATTAAAAGGTATTTTTTCTTGGACACCAGGTCAGGAAAGTAGGCGCGTTCACCTTCTGGAGCTGGCGCAGCAGCATCCATTGCCCATGTTATCTGCGAAGCTCGACCGCTTGGTCGAGAGAGGCGTCGGCTGTGTGCGGCATTGAAATGACAAGGTCTGTTGCGGACACGTAAATATATCAAGATATTGTCCAATGCGTTGGCAAATCAGTCTGTTTCGGCGGAATAACCCCGCGATGGCAACTATTCAATGTGAACCAATCGCAACTCACCTGTTTATGGTGAAGGCTCTAAGGGCTGCTTTGGGCGCTTTTGCGGTCACGTTTCCTGAATTACAGTTGATGATGCTCGTCTTGGCATATTGAGGATTGACTGTCCGAGTAGAAGTCATGATGGGTGTTTTCACTTTAGTTTTCTCGAGAAAATGTGGGTGTTCAGAAGCAACCAACAAAGGCCGCCAAGTCAAAAATTGGACAGTGATAAAACAATGGGGATGCGGGCCCAAAGCCAATTGAATGACAGCATCTGTAATTTTGTGTTTTATCGATTTTTTCACTCTCTTGGGACCTGGGAAACATCTTATCCACTCTGGAATAGCAAAGAGAAAATCGAAGGCAAGCAGGCAAGTTGCAACCAACATCTCTGCACTGCAGATCGGGTCAAAATCTGCCGAATATGGCGTGGCAAAATAATATCCGCATCGAACTAATTGCAGAACGCTAATTTCCACGTCATTCATTTACTTCCACGTCATTAAGTTCTCCGACTCGTTCGGTGCCGTTCATCGATTCCGGTTCATCGCCGTGGACGATTTGACAATATTATGTTTCGTGGACCGTTTTCTTCCACGATCGGACGGTGGTGTCAACTCGCCGCGTCCCGAACCGGAAGAGACGGTCGTCATTTTCGTCACGTTTTCCACTCATGACTCGCTGGTCATCGTCTACAGCGATACTCATACTGCATTGTGCATACTGATACTCGATACTCATACTGATACTCTGAACTCTCAACCTCTCGCTCTGGTCGTGGTGGGCCAGACGCCAGCGCTAGCGCCAGTGATACTGTTGATCCTGCGGATTCCCCGTAAATCGGATGACCGCCCAGTCACCTTGTCCGATCCGCTCCCGTTGGGTAGGAATGGGGAGAAAAAGAGCGGAAAGTAAGGCGAAGCAACAAGGCAGCACTCCAGCGTCAGATCGGAGCCTGAGTTGGAGAACCCATTTTTAAGGGTGGGCGGGCAGGGAAGAAAAATTGCGTTAGGAAACGAAGAAGAAAGACGCAGCAATCGTCAGCAGGTAGGAAAAGTGAAGCATTTTCACCAATTTCCGACTTAAGAGCGACACTCTGCGACACTTGGACTTCGAAGCTGGAGGTGAACAGCCACTTCCCGATTCTTCATTTCCGCAATCCGGGGAGTGAGATCAGACGATCCGTCTCCTGAATGACGGTCATCACTGATGACGGAAGGAAAGTCGGCGATCAACAGTGATACTGTTGATCCTGCGGATTCCCCGTAAATCGGATGACCGCCCAGTCACCTTGTCCGATCCGCTCCCGTTGGGTAGGAATGGCGAGAAAAAGAGCGGAAAGTAAGGCGAAGCAACAAGGCACCACTCCAGCGTCGCCTCTCCGCCAACACTCACAACCCCCGCCTCTTGACGCCTTTCCACCCCAACTCTCAAACTCGAGCCAACAGAAAATAATAATTGTTAGGGTCATGACCGATGACATATGTGTCATACATGTCATACGTGTCATACCTGTCAGACATGTCATACCATGTCATGTCATGTCAGTCGGTCGCGTCATATATTTATGACAGACGACAGTATGGTCGACCATGACTGTACATGTCGAGTCGCGTCATATATTTATGACAGTCGTCAGTACGGTCGACGATGACTGTACATGTCGCCAGATGATAATGTCATATCATCAGGCATCCCTGTCATCGAGAGTTCGTATGTCGAACTCGAAGATGGCAAAGCAAAGATACATCTTGAATACAAACAAGAACCATCTTGGCTTTCAGCATGCGCGGAACTCGCATGCGCAGCATGAACGAACTAGTCGTTATTACCATGCTGGTCGTTCAACCTACGTCTCGGGTTCACAACCCAATGGCGGTACCATCTAAGATGATGGGAGACGTATGGTACAAAAGTGAGGAAGCGTTGTGCTTCAGCAGATCTTCTTACAGAGACTGCACTCACAAACCCGCTCATCCGTACACTTGCATTGCTGTCCAACTTTGCAGTGTTTATTTGTATACTGATAATATATTCACGGCGCCTGTTTATCTCGCCGTATCAGATGGTATTCTAAAAGTCGTCCAGGCACGATACTCGAGAACTCAAGTGGGTGCAGCGATAGACGTAGTATATTTAATATTGTTCGCAGGTTTGCAGGTGGGCGCATATCGACAGCGCTCGCATAATATTGAATATCTGCAGCTCGAATAATATACGCTCGCATATCGACAGCGCAGAGATTGCGCGAGGAGATTTTTCGCAGCGCACTCGCAGAAACAGCTGATCGCACATATACGCGATAAGGTGTGCACATGGCATACATCAGCGCAGCCATGAAATGTATTCGCATAAATGGTTCGTAATGTATGCATGTTCGCAGATGCGACAAATCAGCGGCGAAATTATTTCCGCGCGGAAAATCATCAGCGCGGTATCACGATTTCCATGATCGCACTAAATTGCTTTTTGTACGGCTTCATACATGTTGATGCGCGATGGTCACTAATTTGCAGATGGCAACATGCGCGATGGTCGCATATTGCGCGATGGTCGCATATTTTTGCAGAAGTGGATCGCAGCATGCGCGCGCTTGTATGAATCACGTTCGAAAATTGTCCAGAATGATATATGACATAGTGGTCATCGACAAAATTTTGATTCGTATACATGTCAGCGCTCGTATCATGCGCTGATGAATGGCGACGACAATACATGCTTTTCATCAACAGCGCGCTCGCATTCGTATACGACGTACATTAGCGATTTTTGCAAATCATCTCTTCGCACTGTTTACAATAACCAGCGCGTATAATGATTTATGGCCTGTCATCACAATATACACTTTTCATGATTTCATAAGATGCGAGGAACGCTCGATTTTAGCGCATACAAATTTTGATGTGTTTACATGCAGTGAGAAGCACATATGTGTACGCGCGTCGAAATCATGTGCAGAATGATTGCATACATGCAGGAATGCTGTGGACACATGATCGTTATGCTGTGGATACATACTGCTTTGGATACATTACCACTATGCTGCTGTGAATGTACTATCATCAAACTGCAGCGAGTTCCAAAATATTCTGATGACTGCACAAATACTTTTGATCATCAGCATTATACTTATCAGCAGCACAATGATCTGTGCACAACATGTGTGTGCGGATCAGCACACACACACATGCACTCATTTCACAGCAATCACCAATATGCAGTGCATACACTTTATACCATGCACATATCTTATGCTGAATGATTGCAATGTTGTGAATTGTACATGCTTTATTATACTGTACAGCTTGATCACGATAACAGCTGTAGTACATAGAACATAAGCATATTGCGGTGAATGCTAGTCTATATTCGAATCCATGTTGCAAAGGGTGCCTGAAAGTAATCTCAACACCATGATTAGTTTGTCATGTCCTGGTGGAGCCGAGATGCTCTCCAGATCACATGTACATTCTATGGTGGATTACTGGATGGAATGCTCACTTGAGCTTCATGTAAAATCTATCAGCAACTCATTTTGTAATGAGATTATCATGAAATTACAATAATCCCTAAACTAAATATATCATGTTAGATGTAATCAGTACATGGTATGCTGACTGTCTGCATGATAACTTGTTAGGATATTGTGATATCCAGAAAGATCCTGCAGAGTGTGTACAAGTAAACACACACACACACACACACACTAGTACTAATCAGCAGTACTACACACTGCACATACACTAGCATTCATTATACATGTTGAGATTCACTGACTCAGAGTGAATATATCAATTATATTGTACATGGTAATGTGGATACCACTTTCCAAACACATGTGCGTGGAAAGTGTCAGCGATGGTGATAGTAATGGTAAACAGGATAAGACAACATGCTGTAGGGCTGGATGGAGTTATCTCCAGACCCGAAGGCAAAATACTGCACCCATAAAACAGCTGGTAACTGTTGGGTGCAGTCCATTCGTCTCATCTCACATATCATCGCTGGAGCAACTACAACAACTACTCTGCATATTGACAATTGAATCAGACTTGATCAGATCAATATTGCATGCAACTCTCAGATCAGTATTATATGATATCTGACATAGTTGAAAAGGACAACACACACATATAAATGTGCTGTGTCAAGTTGCTGTGATTGTATCCAGCAAAGTCCAGATTTGTTCTAAATAAGATATATCACTTTGATAAATCTTAAGAGCACAGACCTATGCTCAGAACAAATCATAGGTTGATAAATATCACTAAAGTGGGTGTTTCCACTTAAGTTGATAAATCTATACATAATCAGAAAAGTACATTTGCTGTGCATGGGTTTGAATCAGTAAAACCCAGAATGTTGTCAACCATAAATGTTGATGTACAACACAACTCACTTATTTGCTATGAAATTTGTTATATGCAAAAGTGAAGTTCCTTACAGTGATTCTGTACTTACATTCCACATATACACTGAGATATGTCACCGAAGCAATATTTTAGATAGCTGAAAAAGCTGTAAAATGGGTAAAAATGCTCCACGCATGATTTCAAAATGAAAAATGTGTGCCCATTTTATTTAAAATTATGATTTTATACCTATTGAGGTATCAGGAAATCATAATGACACATGTCATATCTCGTGTAACGCCCTAAATATTAGGTGTGTAATATGTAGGGGTATACATATGCTGTAACAATAAATCGCTCAAAATGCTGTACGTAAAACACATTTTGAAAATTTCGGATTGATTTCTTTTGCTGAAATGAATATTTATATATCAAATAACAATCCCTGATTTATGCAGCATGTGTAACGCCCTGTAACAACCCTAAAATTAAATGTGTGTAACAGGGGTGTAACGTACCTCCTGAAAACCACCTTACATTCATGTAGGTATTAAATGCAGTTTTGCTTAAAAATCTTTGCAAAAACATTATACTGCTTATTTTTTACCTGTATTAGGGTTACTGATACTATGTAACACCCTAATCATATTATGGGGTATCAGGGCCACTGTAACTATATATGCCCTAAAATGCCACTATTGTTTCGAAAAACTTCGTTTTTTGGCATTATTATATCATGCTGAATCAACACAGACATGATAATACTACGGGCAACAACCCAAGAACTGTAGGGCAACAACCCAAAAACTGCAGGGCTACAACCCAAGAACTGTAGGGCTGCAACCCTAAAACTGTGACAGCTGTTTCCTGTAGGAATGCATGTTGTATGAGGTAAAAGGCAATTGACAACTGCCTATGCATTTCACACTTCCTTGAAGGTGGATGTATGTACATGTTTAACCTCATCAAAACATACAGATATGCCATATATAACATAGGTATATATATATATATATCAACACACACTCAGTTAGCTGAAGGTATTTTGGTGTTGTGTTTTGTTTTTCTTAGATGGCAGAAGCAGAAGATCCAGACATTCCACCCATCAATGCAGATCCGTCTACATGGTTCTTTGACATCTTAGGCTCATATGATGCATACAGTCGGTTCAAGATCCCAAAATGGCTCGTTGGTTATGATAATACCCAGACCAGATTCGACAAGATAGGGTACTTCGACGGTATCAGCCGCATGAAGCCTGATATGAGCAGATATCGGGATTCTGAAAACGAGCCTAAGGAACCAGATGATGAATATACTGCAGACAATCCTCCAATGGTCTTCACAGATCCAGATGCAGATCCAGCACCAGCACCACCTAGTTTGGTTCCCAAGGTGAAAATGACACCACCAAAGGAATACAAATCAGGAATGGACGCAGAGGTTTGGTTGGAAACCGTGGATAGATACTTCCAATTCACGTATTCAGGAGTTCCAGACAAAGACCTGATCACAGTTTTCTTGACCCTCATACAGAATAATGACCGACACTATTTCCAGGTCGTGGCAAATCAACCAGATGCCACATATGCAGGGATCAGAGGGATTTTCCTCAGACAGTTTGGTAACCCCCATAAAAGATCGGTGGCCAAAAAACACCTAATGTCACTGATTCAAGGAAGCCAGACTTTCTCAGATTATCTACGCACATTCACTTCACTGGCTGCATTGGCAGCAGTTAAACTGGAAGATGTGTTGATAAAGGACAGATTTGTCAACAGCATAGATCCAGAACTCCGGAGACAGTTCCATTTGCGATTCCTGGCAGAGACAGAAAGGAATAATCTGTCGTGGTCACTAACCACACAGATACTGCTCGACTTGAACTATGTCGTTCATTCGAAGCAGTCAGAGACCCTTCACTATCGGGGGCAGAAGGAACAATCAACTGGAGGTCCAGTCAGAAAGGAACAGAACAGAGGACGTGGCCAAAAGCCATATGACAGATACAACATAAATAGGAGTTGGAATCAGAATGGCAGCCAGAATTTTCATCAGAATCGGACCAAGGGAAAAGGTGGAAAAGGCAAGGGAAAAGGAAAAGGAAAAGGAAAAGGAGCAGCACCAAATCCTCCTCAGACTTGCCAGCGTTGTAATCGTGTTGGTCACATCGCAAAGGATTGTTTTGCCACCAAGACCGATGATGGAAAGGAAATCAAGGGTAAGCCACCAGCTCAGAATCCCTTTCAGAATCGGAGACAGCAACAGCAGAATCAAGGTGCTAAGGATGGATCTGGCAAACTCATCAACACGATCAACACCTTGGTTAAGGAACTAAAGAGCCAGCACAGCATCAATGCAGCAGCTGCAACTCCAGTTCCAGCTTCAGCTCCAGCTCCTCAGGGAAACTCTCAGGGTACTGCACAGGTACCAGTGATGAGAGCACCCCAGAGGGGATAGATCAGCCTGCAGATGCCACTGAAGCAAGTGGCCAGGTTGAGAGCATATCAGAAGAGGTTCTATCTAGTCTGACATTGCAGTTCCAGCAAACAGATAATCCCTCAGAGCACATCGCACAGATGCAGTCTCAGACAGCACAGCTGAAATCACAAAAGAAGCTGTTGTTGTACAAAGGGAAAGTATTTGGACAGAATACTCACATTTTGGTAGATCCAGGAGCCACATCATCTTTCATCGACAGACAATTTGCTTCTCAGCTTGGTATATCACCATCAGACTCATCATCATTCTCAGTGGGGTTGGCTGGAGGAAGCCAATTACCCTGTACATCCTATCTTCCCAATGCTACATTCACGCTGGGCAAGTATAAGGATTCAGTAGACCTCTATATTATTGATATGAGGCCCTTCACAGTCATCCTGGGACAGGATTGGTTGGAGAGAAGGAACCCACACATAGTGGCTACTACCCAAATTCATGGTCCTACCACAAGGACCAATGGGCAATTGCGGTTTCGATCACTAAATCGACTATTTGAGGCACTGGCAACATTTGCACATGATATTTATGAGTTAAATGAATTTTATTTCTTATAGCGGCGGCGCCCATGAGACTTTAGGTGTGTGGTTGAACGACACGCTTTAGGGTGTAATTTCACCAAAAGCTTGAAGAAAATGGTGGTCCTACCACCAGGACCACCTTATTTTGAGTACTAGGAGTCACATGGGGGGCTCACGGTGGTGCTCATGGTTATACATCTTGAGTTTATGACCAAATAAGATAACTGAATCGGTTACTTCGCACCCTCATCATCATTTCCGCTCTATTTCAGCATGGCGCATGTTCAACACAATGCAAATTCCGAATTTAGTGAATTTCGGATTTTAGAAATTAGCATTCATCCATTCTAAAATGTACACGCCAGTCAAAAAATAAGATATTCGGATGATGTTAAACTTTCAGAAATTCGCAATACATATATACTTGAAGATTTAATGTGCCGCACACACCAACCTTGCGATATATCCCCTCTAGCAAGCAATTATGATGGCTGGCTGGTCAGCTCGCGTGACCACTGTTTTAGGGGGGAAACCAACGAGCCAATACATTAGAGGGGAAGCCAACGAGCCAACGAGTCAATATATGCATTCCAACCGGGCCTACCGCCCAAATATGATTGGGACATATGTATCGGTTCAGTTTGATGATACCCGCGCAAGTGTAGTGTTGATATATGATTGGTAAAAAATTATTGAAGATGAGTCACTAATTTGCCACATTTTGAATGTTGCAACAAATCCGTTTTGAAAAAATTGGGTGTAGAGGTTTGAAATGCGTTCGTCATGGATATATAGGATGGATATAGGCCAAACCAGCGTTCAAATAAATTAATATAGGACCTATACATACCACCTTCCATTGGCTAGACACCGCAAATCACGGGAGATGGCCAATTAAATTCTTGGAACATTGGTCCTCGTGGTAGGACCATCTCGACGAGATGGTCCTACCACAAGGATTGCGGGGCAGTAGCCAATCAATAGACTTTCAGTCGAAGAACATGACGATCACCAAGACACACTCATCAGGTTCCAGTGTTCGTACAGTTCTTTCCAGAGTTGAGCAGACTCCAGACTCAGACTCAGATGACCTTCCTGAAATGGAATTGGTCAGCGCCACCACTATGAGAAAACATCTCCGTCGCATTCGATCCAGTGGTTCGGCTGAAGAAGCCGTAGCATATCTATTTTTCCTCTCCGTGGTCGATGGTGAATTGGTCTTTGCAGCAGCAGACTCAGACACCACAATGGAAGACCCCGAGGTCACAGCAGCACGTGATCAAGTGAGAGAAGACTTTTCAGACGTATTCCAGGAGGATCTTCCAGCTGGTCATAGGCCAGAACGGTTTGAAGGTGGATATCATAGAATCAACATCGAACCTGGACATAAACCACCATCACAGCCAGTGCGAACCATTCCAGCACCCATGATGGAGGAGCTCAAACGGCAAATCATCAAATATGTCGAGTTGGGTATCCTTCGTCCATCATCATCGCCATATGGGTGCCCAATCATTTTCGCTCCTAAGCCAGGGGGAAAGTGGAGGATGTGTTGTGATTATCGTGCCCTGAATAACATCACCATAAAGGACACGTATCCACTACCACCACACGACACCCTACTAGAGCAGCTGAAGGGAGCACGCTGGTTCAGCAGATTTGATTTCAACCAGTTCTTCCACCAGATCCCCATTCATCCAGACGACATTCATAAAACTGCTATTCGCACTAGATACGGTTCTTATGAATGGACAGTCATGCCCTTCGGATTGACCAATGCTCCTGCAACGGCACTTCGTGTAGGAAACCGGGCATTCTTTGACTTCATCGACCAATTTCTTGTCATATTCATGGACGACACTATCGTATACAGTCCAGACTTTGACGGCCATGTGAAGCATGTTCGACAGTTCCTCCAGCGTTGCAGAGATCATCATATCTTCATCAGGCCTTCCAAGGTGGAGTTGTTCGTCAGATCTATAGACTTTATCGGACATCACATCTCTGAAGCAGGCCTATCCATCATCGAAGACAGAATCCGAGCAGTCATGTCAATTCAGCCTCCAGTGTCTTATGGTCCCACCGTTGGAAAGCAGCCTCTACGCCGTATGGCTAAAGATGGCAAGTCATCCCTTCGGTCATTCTTGGGCATGGTCGGTCAATTTAGGAGATTCATACCAAAGTTCCCCAAAGTTGCCGAGCCGCTCAATCGTCTCCTTAAAGATAATGCAGAGTTTGTCTGGGAATCTGAGCAGCAGCAGGCATTTGATAACCTCAAAAGTGCCATCTGTAACGCTCCAGTATTGCAGCTCCCAGATCAGAAACTGCCATCTATTATGGAGGTCGATGGATCAGGCACACACGTTGGTCAAGTAATACTCCAGGATCAAGGAAAAGGTATGAAGCCATGTGGTTATCACAGCGTCACTCTATCCGATACACAGAGACGTTGGCCTATTCCTGAGATCGAGCTATTTGCCATTGTGGAAGGCTTCAGATTCTTTCGCCACATCTTGTTGGGAGCTCCTGAGACCATTGTACGCTCAGATCATCAGCCACTGGTTTATTTCCAGACCAAATCCACACTGAGCCCCAAGCAGGCACGGTGGTTGGATGAGCTCTCCGAGTACAACTTCCGTATAGAGCACATTGCTGGCGAGAAGAATAAGGTTGCAGACGCACTCACGCGTATCTAGCTACACTCTTTGAACTCACCGATTGTCTGAAACATATAGACATCACCGAGGTCCCAGTCATACCACCCACAGATTCTACATTCATTGCTCTTATATCTTCTTCATCAGCTCATCAGCTGCACGACATCATTATATCCGAGTATGATCGTGACACATTTGCACAGACTATTTTGGCTAAGCTGACATCATCGACTTCATCACAGTCAGTCAGCAGCTACAGCTTCGAGCTCATTCAGGGGTTGATCTATCGTAAGACCATATATGGCAGACAGCTGTACATTCCACCAACAGCTAAAGTCCCCACAGATGACGGTGAGATCACACAGCTCCGCCACATTCTCCTTCATGAGTGCCACTCAGCCACTATTTCTGGTCATGTAGGCAAAAATCGCATGCTTCATCTTCTGCGTAGCCGGTATTATTGGCCAGGAATGACAACGGCAGCCATCAAGTACATTCGGGAGTGCCCCGTTTGTCAACGCCAGAAAACGAGGCGACACAAGCCTTATGGTCAGGCACATATACGATATTCCGTGCCTAAGACAAAATGGCTATCTCTTGATTGGATCACTGACCTGCCTATCACCACTAATGGGCACGACAGTATATTTGTGGTAATGTGCCAATTCTCTCATCGTTGTCATCTCATTCCCTTCAGCATGACCTGGACAGCATATCTTCTATCTATATGCAGCATATCTTCAAGCTCCATGGTCTTCCGAGGAACATCATCTCAGATCGAGACCCCAGATTCACCTCTACATTCTGGCAGACACTGTGGAAATCTACTGGTACGAGATTGTCCATGACATCGTCACACCATCCACAGTCGAATGCTGCCAATGAGAGGAGCCATGCCTTCATTGAGGACATCCTCAGGTAATTTTCAAATTGTTGATTCATGATTTGATTTCACCATCCTCTGGTTTATAAACTGATTAAGTAGTATTGTTTTCATCTTCAGGTGTTGACGCAATGATACTTCCGCCAATTCGTGGGAGGACAAGTTGCGCCTCTGGTGGAGTTTGCAATTAACAATACCGTTTCTGCATCAACTGGTTATTCACCATTTTATCTCGACTCAATGGCGCAACCACTTTCGCCTCATGACCTGGCAATCACTATTCCGCCAGAAGCTCCTGTTCCAATACAAAGAGCTATTCGAGATCATTTTGACCAGTACTCGGCTGTTCATGCCAACGCGGTAGACAACATTTCCCGAGCAGCAGAAATTAGCCAAGCCAGATTCAATAAGACTCACATGCCTAAGCAGTTTGCAGTTGGGCAGAAAGTTCTTTTACGGACCGAGTTTATTCAATGGACTGGTTTGACAGAGGCAGGCAGACACTTTAAGCAGCCATATATTGGGCCGTTCACCATTTCCAAAGTGCTTAGCCATGGACGTGCATACGAGTTAGATTTCGGAAATCTTGATATCCGTATTCATCCGGTACAGCCTGTATCCAGATTAGAGCTGTACAATGACTCGATCCAAGCACCTTTGCCTCTGCCACAGATGATCACCGAAGAAGGGCAACCACTGTTTGAGATATCACATATACTCTCGGATAAGTTCACTAGAGGTGTCAAATACTATTTAGTACGATATGCAGGCTACGGTCCTGAGCATGACACCTGGGTCAAAGCCACAGAGCTGACCAATGCAGCAGACATTATAGCTGCCTATGAAGGCTAACATTATATTAAGCCTTATGCCCTTACTTCTTGTAATATATACTAATACATGTCGATCATCTATATAACCTTGCTCTTAATGTTTATCATTATGTTGCATTGAAGCGGGAATTGATCCTTCCTTGCTAAAGGTGTAGTGAGCCTTGTTCAAAATCATACCCTTGCACAGATACGCACACATGCGAGATATCATATCTGTGGATAAATAAAAACTGCTAAATGCTACCTTTGCCAAAACCGTGGTTTGTCATCGGATTCTTGGCCAGTCATCCGAAGCTACCGGAGACATCGACTGAGGTAGACGGAGTTGTGATCCTAAGTTGTGCTTGACAAACATAACTAAATAAATTTCACATTAGTACGTGGCGAATCCATTCTCACTCATCGCGATAGATGTTCGTCAAAGCGTGCGTACTGGACAAAAACATTGAGGAGTTGAGCAGACCGGTTGAGGATTATAAGTCCAATTCCGTTAAGCAGGGCCACTCCGTTTGCATTAAAACAAGCCCCCAAAATCGGGCTCCCCATGACCGCCTATGAACCTCCAAAAGTAGCTTCAGGAGGGGAGGAAGGGTTGGGTGCACAATATACAACTGTGGAAACGAACAGCAAACGATCAGTTGTATATATAAGGCCGAGAATCGTTCGATTATAAATTGTTAAATCGTGGGATCATCGTTCGCGCAAAGCGACGACGGCTAGCGCAAATAATCCGTAACGTACACTTCGGATGCTTTGAATCGTCTAGTACATACACGATAACGTGTGGATCAATCAGTAATCCAGCGTCAATCTGTATCACGAAAACGCTCTTCATTGAACCTTGAAACGTCACTCTGAAATAAGATACGATTTCCAGAAAGGTGGGCTACATCCTAAGAACTGTAAGGTGAGGGACTAAAGTGGACTCAGTTCCCCCCAATAACCTAAAAGCACCATGAGGGACGCCTCAAATCGGTGTAAGAAGACTGGTACCAGCAAGAAGCGACAACAACAAAGACATATACAAAGGTATGCCCGTTGTGAGGTCACAACTCTTTTAAGAGGGGAGATCTGTCAGGGTCATGACCGATGACATATGTGTCATACATGTCATACGTGTCATACCTGTCAGACATGTCATACCATGTCATGTCATGTCAGTCGGTCGCGTCATATATTATTATGACAGTCGACAGTATGGTCGACCATGACTGTACATGTCGAGTCGCGTCATATATTTATGACAGTCGTCAGTACGGTCGACGATGACTGTACATGTCGCCAGATGATAATGTCATATCATCAGGCATCCCTGTCATCGAGAGTTCGTATGTCGAACTCGAAGATGGCAAAGCAAAGATACATCTTGAATACAAACAAGAACCATCTTGGCTTTCAGCATGCGCGGAACTCGCATGCGCAGCATGAACGAACTAGTCGTTATTACCATGCTGGTCGTTCAACCTACGTCTCGAGTTCACAACCCAATGGCGGTACCATCTAAGATGATGGGAGACGTATGGTACAAAAGTGAGGAAGCGTTGTGCTTCAGCAGATCTTCTTACAGAGACTGCACTCACAAACCCGCTCATCCGTACACTTGTATTGCTGTCCAACTTTGCAGTGTTTATTTGTATACTGATGATATATTCACGGCGCCTGTTTATCTCGCCGTATCAATAATCAAACTACTTATACAAATACCCGCACGAATGATTGTGCCGCATTCAGCTCCATGTAATCTTTCGTTGAGACTTTCTCTATCTGCCTTGAGGATGACATTCCCAAGACTTGCCACACTTTCATATAATGTCTGGCAATCCTCTCTGTCTTCCAAAACGCCTGTCCCATAACCTGCTGCAGGTCGGCTCCTTCAAGGAAAAGTTCAATTGCTCCCGCTGTCCGAATGCTGAAGAACGTTTCCCCATTGAACAGCCCCACTTTTTGCAACCAGCACTTGAGATCTGAATTCATCTGCTTCCTGGAAATTGGGCTATTCTCCACTTTGCCACACCTGACTGGTCTGAACAAGAATCCTTGTGCAAGGTTCAGACCCAAGATTTTCATCACTTGGAGGTAGTCTTCCAACGCTGAGATGGGGCATTTAGATTTTTCAGGGAGTCTTTTGATTCCGAAAACGTGTTCATCGCCCGAACGGAGTGTCTTCCCCCACTGGTAGTTGAAGAGAAAACCGGAGTTATCAGGAAATCTTATGATTCCCTCCACCCTTGTGGCTCCCAGCTCCGCCGGTCTCTTCAAGGCGTATAAGTCCATCAGGATCATTGCCTTGCATCTAAGCGTGATGAACAAAAGTATCCAATCCTGTGTCGAGGCAAAACCAGCTGCCTCTGCGTTCATGTGAATCACTAGCTTGTCGATCGTACAACTGAAAAGTGGTGTTGCTTGATTTGGGGTGATTCTTGCTTGCAACTGTTCGTTCCTGGTCATCGTTTCATAGACCTTAACAACTCTACCGTGTGCACGGGTTGTCCGACCCGCCCCTTCCGAAATCCTGGAAGGCACTAGAGAGTCTGCCGATAAGGGAATTCACCGAACTTGCGGCTTGCCTGACTGGGCAACCACATCTTCCCAGTTGAGGGCACGTGGCCGAATGTACGATAGTCTTACCGAACTGTTCCAAGTAAATAAGATACCATAAGATGTGTTGTGCTGTACACGAATCCAATGATTCGGGTGGGGTTATGCAAGCCAGGAATTCCCCGAGGGCCCGCAAATTCCGGAGTTTGGTTGATTGGTATACGTCCCGGGCCCTTGCTTCCTGAAGCTCCTTCGTTCTTAGCTGTATGGCGGCCCAGTCAGGGGCTTTTCTCAACAGGCTCTTGCCACCACCCTGTCAACCTCAAAAATTTCCCTTCCCCGAAAGTTACCAGCGTTCACAACAATTCATTTCTAAGGTAAATGGATTACTCTGGGAGCTATTAATATATCACATGAATTTTGTGTTTTGAAATACGAAGTGTTTTTAAGAAAAATCGAATCTAAAAATCCAGACTGCCCACGGGAGTGGGCCTGCTTCTAACCATCTTCCATATCTAAGTTGTTGGAAACAGACCTCTCCTGCTTCAGCGATCCTGAACTTCTGTTTGCACAGTTTATTGTACTCAGTCCACCAGAAACCATCTGGAGAGAAACCATCCCACTGTGGAGCAACCACAGAGGCTGACGCCTTTTGTTCTCTAAGATACATCAGGAACGGTCCCATTAATGCAAAAGGCGGATTAGCATAACAGTTTAGCCCCGCTAGTGGATAGGCAAAGACGTTGGTGCCACAAGCTTCTTTCTCTGGCAGCCTCGAGCAAAATCGCATCTTGGGACATCCCCGAACATTAGCCGTTGTTGCGTTCGCGAAGCAGTCGATGTTGTGCTGTCCAAACATCATGTTCAACAGAGGAAAGAACCGTGGCATCAATGAATAACGAGACTCTTCATCCGGGACTACAATAGCTCCATCAGGTCCCCTTGAAAAGGAAACCACCTTCAGTTCCAAGTTGTTATCCGCGACAAATCTATAGAGCTTTTCTGCCAAGTCTTTGCATGCTTTCGTGCCCAGGTTAGACGAGAGGACTCTCGATGAATCCCAGATATTTTTATCCAAGATTATGTCCCAGCGTTGCGGGACCCGTTCTACTGGGATTTCGAACAAGGCTTCTGAAATCAAAATTGACTGATCCACCGACGAGCAGGTTTTCAAATCTCGATAACACGAAATTTCATCTTGGAATTCCCCTGCTCTGATTGATGCCGTGACCTTTGTACCATCGTTGTTTGTATCCACGAGTATCGAGCAGTGGGCCTGCTTCCTAAATGCAGACACCTTAATCAGCGACGGCTGGAAGAGTTGACCCAAGTAGAGTTTGAAATGTCTCATCTGCTTACTGTTCAGGAAAAAACTTTTCCTGCAGAATTCGTGCCTTTTTGCCAGGAAGGCATACAGCTTCCTACATGCAATAAGGATGCCCGGGGCTGCAATTGACATTGAAACCAACTTTCCTGCCACCTTCTCCAGGTCCCTGGCCGAAATATTTGACGAAGCTCGCAGGTCCGTTGCCAGGCTCAAGAACTTTTCCCATTTTTTCTGCGGGATGAAGAATTCCTGCTTCGCAAGGTCAATGCCAATGCCTAGCCAGGTGATGGTCAAGGACGGAATGAACTCCGTCTTCTCCAGATGAATAAAATATCCTGCCGCCGTCATGCATGACGAGACAACGAACACCGAGATTTCGGCTCTTTCCTGTTTCGTAAGAGTTGAGGCTCCCACTGGGGCCGGTCCCCCGGCATTATCATCAATGTAGTATAAATATGGTATCCCCAGCCGCCGGATGAATCCCGCGAATTCTCCCGCGAAGGCGCTATAAATGACCGGCGCTAGCTTCCATCCAAAATTGAGAACTGTATAGACGTAATAAACACCATCCCACAGGAAACCCATGTACTGTTGCGACTCTTCTGTAAGCCTCACATGGAAGAATCCGTTCGCTTGGTCCATAATAAATGCCGGATCCCCCACCTCTAAGATTTGCGGAAGCATTGTAACCGACTCGTAGGTAAACGGAATATCTTTACACCAAAGGTTAAGGAATCTTGCATCATTAATCTTTCTTGGTTTTGCTGGCTCCACCCCTACCGGCATAACAAGATGCGGGGGAGAGCATTCCCCTTCTTTGCCCCAGACTCTTATCGCTCCCCACTTGAGCTCGTCCTGTATCTTCCCAGAAATCCAGGGGATCAAGTGATCCGGTATCACATGATTCTTGAACTGCATCTTCGGGGGTGTTCTTGAGTCGAAACGAGCCCCTTCGTAAGTGCCTGAAAAGTGTTGGAAGAAATCCGAGATGGAGACTCCATTCTTTGCCCAATCTTTGACCAGCAATCCCATTTCTGATGATGTTACCACCGTGTCCCAGAACTGGGTACACTCATGGATAGTTCCCACCCTGAACTCCCCCGGATCTCTAGCTGGTGCGGAAAGGGGGTCCGGGACCAAATTACCACTGAGGGCATCCATTACTGAAGGGGTTAAGGTGTCCGGTCCTTGGGCCTCACGTGGCCCTAAGGACTGTTGCCTCTCCATCACTTCCCGGGCACTGTCGAAGCCTTTAACTGCCATGGTAATAAATGCAAGCGGGTCTCTCACACTTGTCGTTGCCGGCATGCCAGAGTCCAGTGCGAAGTTGGCCAGGCTGTCAGCCAGTTTATTGTGGTTCCGTGCCACATGTTTGAAATTGAAAACACAATCCGGGCGCAGGGCCATGTGGGCTTTCCCAACGATAAGTAGTCTCTCCAAGTCTTTTGCGATAACGTTACGGGAGCCCGAGAATGCCGACACCACCAGCTCCGAGTCCCCAACAATTGTTGCTGTGGTCAGGTTCCATTCTATTGCTCTTTGGATTGCAATCACGGCCCCCACGAATTCTGCATAATTATTCGTCTTGGATCCAAGGCGCCCGTAGTCCAGGGTCCACTGTTGACCTTGTTCTGAGCAGAGTGCTACCCCGAACGAGGCTTGCCTCAAATCCGGCGACGCGTTACAGCGGCATGCACCATCGAAGAAAAACAATCCCTTTCGTGGGGCTGAGTCTAGCTCGTGTCCCTGTCCGAGACAACAACCACACCAGAGCACTCTTCCTTTCAGGAGAAAATGCTCCTCGAAAATCGCACCCCGGTCTCTACCGGGCCCCAATCTTGTGGAAAGGGATGGACGATTTTCGAGCCTGGCCGCTTCCGGTGTGCTACTCGTGTAGAGTAACCCACCCGTCGTGGTCAGTACTCTAACCGTCCAGCATCCCCATGTTAAAGGGAGGCTTCTATGACGGACGGGCACCAGGTGGTCCGTGCAGGCAAGAAATTGGCTTTAATTGCCTGTATTCGCGAAGCACTCCAATTTAAGATATGCATCCCCAAAGTCCGAAACCTAGTGTTCCGAAGCTGACCCACGAAAATCTAACGTGGAGCAAAACAAATCCAGAATTCGATATCCAGGATCCCGAAGACTGAAATCTGAAATCTAATCGTAGAGCAAAAATCATCCAAATCGAAATTTTGAAAATCTAACGTAGAGCAAAAAAACAAATCCAAAATTCGAAAATCCAGCATCCCGAGGAGTGAAATCTGAAAATCTAACGTAGAGCAAAATCAGCCAAATCGAAATTTCGAAATCTAACGTAGAGCAAATTCACAAAAATGCAAATCAATTTTTCCAAGTAAATTCATTCCACAAGGACAACGAATTTCCATTCGATACTTAACTGTCATACGAAAATCTAACGTAGAGCAAAAAAACAAAATTTTCAAATTCGAAAACCAGCATCCTGAAGACTGAAATCTGAAATTTAAACGCAGAGCAAAATCAGCCAAATCGAAATTTCGAAATCTAACGTAGAGCAAATTCACAAAATGCAAAATTAACTTATCAAGTAAATCCATTTCACATGCAACAATGCATTTCAATCTGGTATTAAACCTGGAATCTGATGTTACACGGTAAGACAGGCACCCTGGCCCGCTCCCAAATATTGATACACTATATACATATTATACAGCCCAGCATTCTGGCAACTTCGACGGTTTCTAGGCAGGCTCCCTCTGAGGAGGTGGTGGCAGCTGAGGCAACTGGTTCTGGTCATTCCTATTGTCATTCTTATTTCGTTTGTCCACCCAAGTCACATTGATGGATCCATCCTTGTTCAACGCATAAGGGGACTTGCAGTCCCGCAGCATATGTGACCCCTGGCATTTCGGGCATTTGACATTACCATCTGCAGGGGCTCCCGGTTTTGCAGTAACATGCTTAGTGGCTCCTGATAACGAGGCCTTCTTGGATTGAGTTTTTATGAACATTTGCAGCTCTGACTCGTGTGCATCATCTTTCTCGCACTCTGGAACGGTAGCCCTGATTTGTTGATGTGCAAACAGGGCAATGTGATTGTCCGGCAAGGACGCATCCCTAGTACCTCCCGCCAACTCCCTCTCTATGAGAGTGGCAAGGGAATACAAGGACTGAGGAGTCTCCGGCTCCCTCGAACTGGCTCCCGGCAAACCAAAGGCAGCTGCCACCTTTCGCATCAGCTTCGGTATCTCCGGCACCGATTTCCCCGGGGTTAGGCACCAGTCCAATAACTCGCTTCTCAATCGGTGGGCTTTCAACCAGTTGGAGACCCCCTTGGTCTCCTCTTGCATGGATCTTTGGAGTACCGAGTCAACGTACGCCTGAATGTCGAATCCCGGCGTCACCGGTGATGCCAATCCCAAGGGAGCCTGCTCCCTCATTCCACCATCCATCTTCATCACTTGAGGTTGAGGAAACATTCACATATCGTCCTTTGCCTCGATACAAACATGCATAACAATGTGTTGCAACAGTAGCATCTTCTTGCCCCCACGCTGATAATGCACGGAATGCAATAATCATAAGGAGTCATCATCTGAGGCAATCACATCACCCTCCCTAATCATTATTTCCAGCATCAGCTTGTCATGGGCATGCAATTTTCACCGATCGGACCAAAGAAAATTTTCATACCTATCCTTACATCGAACAAACAATCATAGCCATCATACATGCAGTAATCATTGTTCAACATCACAGCAGCTATTTTGTCATAATCAGAGGAAGTACATCATCATGATAACAGTATTAATTTTCAATCCTATTTTCAGCAATCCTCACAGCAATTCAAAGTTGCAACATAACAAATTCATATTTTCAATATAAACAAGTTCATATTTTCAAATAGCATTCATCTCAATTGCAACAATTATCTATCATCATGATCACAGCAAACAATTTCGATCCTAATCACAACAATTAATGCCAAAATTTTGAAACAATGCCACAATCAAATTACAACTCTATTATGCAAGCCTGCCCTCAGAAAATAATACCCTACATCTACCATAGATATGTGAATCTTTCAACCCCATATGGGAGCTCATCCACAATCAGCACAGATCTGCACAATGGACATCTGACTACTTTTCTATAGGTCATGGTAAAAACAACATGTATTGCTGCTGGTTGGACCAAGCTGGTCAAGTGGTACATTTCATTCAGGCCATCGAAACAGGCTACATGATAGTGGTGATTGCATGCAGTTGACACACCCGGCGTTTCTCCCAGCAAGCTGGTTAAGCAGATGGCACAATCGTCTCCCACCGTTGGGGCAGTTAGAGTTCTTGTGAGCACCACTTCATCATCAGCCTCCCGAGCCTGCAATATCAACCAATTTTTGTCAAGAAGGCCCATAACCAGGAGCTTACATCCGACCAGATACTTTGGAACCAATTGTCCACATAAACAACCCCCACTCACCCGGCCATGGCTGCTTCTCCATCTTCTAGAGTTTTTTGCTTAGCACCTAGCCTTTTCTCTAGATGTCACCCTGCTGAAAAGTGGGTTGAGCCCCTTTGTGGGCGCGCTATAGTAGAGGGAGTAGCCCCTAGTGTTTTCACTAGCTTGCTTTGCATGGTTACCGCACTCTCAGGACTTTGTCCCCTTTGCTAGCGTAAATGTTTTATTATTATTATTATTAACCCCCACGGGGCACAACGTCCCTCCAAGAGGAGACACCTCACAGATTGAGGATTTCAAACAACAAAACCCCCACGGGGTACATACTCTTCCAAGAAGAGCCTCACTCAGTGTGAGGATAACCAAGTTCTTGTTGTCCCCACGGGACACAAGCAGCATTTTAAATTCAGGCTTTTTAAAGCAAGTCAAACTTTTTAAATTGGCAGGCTACAAACAGCAGCATAAAAAGTTTACAAGAACCAAATTTTCACCACCTAGCTAGGAAGCGCCCACAAGCACAGGCACTGCGCTCCTAGATTACTGCAAGGGCCCTAACTAATTACTCTTTGTGACAAGGACGGGGACCGGACTATTCTAAAAGAGGGGAAGAAATTCCTAACTAGTGAAACGGGTTGAGCAGGCTGAGAAGGTTTGTATCACACTACAGGGAAGGAGAAGGCCCTAGCAAATTTTACCGAAAACGAATTCAAATTTCTAAAGGAAAAGGAGAGGTGAAGCAGGAGCGCTCGGGCTAGCTACCTGGGCTGGTTGCAGAGGTTCTTGTGCTCGGCTTGCATGGGGGTCGAGGCCAGAGAAAAGACCTTGCTCCGCATTCGGGTCCGTGTGCGGGCCGAACCCCGGCGGGTACGTCGGGGTCTGCGCGGCCGTCCCGGCCGGACGTACAACGGGGACGGGGGGCGCCGGGGGCCCGTGCCCTCGGTAACAGGGACAACTGGAGGCGTTTGTTGTCCCGATTCCCGGGACACCAAGTCAGACGGGACGTCCCCCATTGGCGGGGGGACCGGCCCCCCCGCGTTCAGAACTTCAGATCAGCACGCGGGGTCAAATTAGCAGGTGTAGCCATATCCCCCGTCGGGGGCGTTCGCGCCCTCTCCAGCACCTCACGGAAGTTCTCCAAATTCCGAACCATAGTTGCTCTAGACTGGTTGTTCGTCACCTCCAGACCGGGGACCTTGGCACATATCTTCCGAAGGTGCTCGGACTTAAAGATTGACGCGTTCAAAAGTAATTCCTTGCTAGGCAGCACGAAGAAGTTAAGGCCAGTAAAGGCGTTCACCGTTAAGTCGGGGATAGACGGTGCCTCCTCCGTCACGCGGTGGACTTCATCGCGGGACGCCTGCGGACGGAGAGGGAGGCTGGCCCCCCCCGCAACATCCTCCGCCAAGGACGTTCTCTGCAGCACATTTCTTGCCGGAGGAGGAGAGTCAGCGCGTCCAGGGGCAGCTTGGTCACCAAACGACAATTCCTGCAACAAGGACGGTCCGGACGGCGACTCCGGCGTTTCAACATTCTCTCGGGACCACCTTTCCCCCGCGTCGACCACCTCGTCACCGTCTTCAGATTCATTAAGACCCAACGAGCGAAAGATTGCGGGCTCCTCCCGCGGAGGGGAGAGCCGCGGAGCCGAGGTCGCTGCATTAAACGCGGACGACATAACGTTGGGCACGGAATTCTCATCAAGCTGACGGGTCAGTGCGCTGCGGGAGGAGCGGGTCGCCCTCCGCAAATCAGAATTAGTAGCGATTGTTGCGGAACTCATGATTGTAAGAAGAAAACTTGCGTTAGGAAACGGAGAAGAAAGACGCAGCAATCGTCAGCAGGTAGGAAAAGTGAAGCATTTTCACCAATTTCCGACTTAAGAGCGACACTCTGCGACACTTGGACTTCGAAGCTGGAGGTGAACAGCCACTTCCCGATTCTTCATTTCCGCAATCCGGGGAGTGAGATCAGACGATCCGTCTCCTGAATGACGGTCATCACTGATGACGGAAGGAAAGTCGGCGATCAACAGAGCCTACAGTACTGTCGTGTGTACTGTGTACACAGCCTTCGGATCACTTAAATTGAAATTTCTCAATGGAATTCAAATCATGTTTATAGAGTAAGATTTACAGTAGATCTACTGTACCTCTCGTCTGTACCCCTGTCTGTGAGGTACAGTAGATGTTTCACTATAACGATTGCCATGCGATGGCATACGCACTCTCCGCTCGAGGTGTCACGATATCATATGATCGCCAGATTGCCAGTCCAGTCGAGTGAAGAGAAAACAATACTGTTAAGCCTTCCGTTCGTTTGCAAGCGATCGCGATCACTTATCACGGGATGGCATAAGATTGACGTCCAACCGATATTAGGGGGGGAATTCAAATTATTGCGCACCCAACTTCTTCAGAAATAATTCAAGGTGTTTATACATTTACGGCGGAAATGAGCCAGGATGAATCAGTGGGCGAAAAGATGGAGATGGATCCATCCCAGAAGGTCTTGGAAATCGATAAAAAGTATGCGTCCTTTAGAGTGTTGCCTAAGCCTGACGAAGTCAACGACAAGAACTTTCCCCCGCATCTTCATGCCGCTGCACAACTGTTCATGATGACAGGAATGATACCGCAGGTCCGGAGAACTGAGATCGTGATCCGAGGGTTGTCACATACATCCCATCGGCACTGCATTGTACTAAGTATTGTGAAATGTGACAGGTAAAGCAAATGAAGCTGGATGTCGACAGATTTATGGAAACGCTACAGGCTGGTCCTGATGGAAAATCATCGTTTGCTTTGGGAACAGCTTGCGTATGTTGGCAGTGTGGCCACGTCGGTCTTCCATCAAACGCAGACGAGGTATAACGTCCTATTGCTTGTTTTCTGTATCTCACGTTTTCTGTCTATAATGCCAACATCGCTCTCCAGGCCCTTGAATTTTGTCGCTGAATAGCATAACTGCTGCGTTACCAGAAACCTGGCGCGGTGTCCGCGCTTCTCCTTGCCTTTGATTATCCATTAAAGGTGTTTTGTGAAACTTGCTTGATCGCTTTCAAAATAATTTTTGGTTGCGCTATGTGTAATTAAAAGCCACCATGCAAACTCGAACGAACGCGTTTGATTGTGCTGAGACGAGGCTTCCACTCGTGGAGTTCTTCGAAGGAATATCCGTTCAATCTGCCAGTTTTCCTCGCCAGTGCAACGCATTCAGACGCTATTCTGTTGGGTGGCAAACTGTCAAACCAGCAGGGAACAGATGCTTGAGTGCCAGCGTATTACGCTATGAATATTTGGCTGTATGCAACATCCAATCGTGTTCTCTGAAACGCAAGTGTCCACTCTCGGAACAATTAAACCTCTCCCCCTCCGCGAGACGTCCTTCTCGTACCTTTATGGTTAGCCATAACACATCGTTGACTAAGTTTTCGGAGCTTTTCTTGTCGCGTTGTTTTCGGTGTGCTCCAGCGGAGGTTACTTGTCACAGAGTTTTGTGCCACACTGCCTTTTGTTGTGCGTGCATTCCCACATGCTACTTGGTATCGCTGCAGTTGAACTCCGAAGACGAATCAGCGGAAGGGACATCCATCTTTTTTCGTATTATTATACCGTTACCTTGGACTCTAAGTATTCGGCTCGAACCGTCGATTTCGAACCCCGACTTATCTCATGCCGAAATGTGAACGTCTCTTTGCCGCCATCCATCGTCCTCAAAGGGCTTCTGCCGTCTGGTGCTCTGTTCATATTTTGATGCGATCATGCTTACAAATTGCAGGTGGGCGAGAAGCTTCTTCTCTCCGGAATTTGTCGGAAGTGCAAAAGTGATGAGCAGACAAACTACGTGAAATTGACGCAGGCGGACGGCACAGCCGTCCCTTGGCTAGAGCCGAAAGAAACCGTTGACATACCAGAAAACGCCGTTCCGGAACCAGTACCCCAGCAAGCTTCAAATATGCCAGTGGCATCCGCACCTGCGCGTAGTCAAGGTGAAACTGGGAAAAAAATCCCCCCAAATGCACCTTGTCCTTGTGGAAGTTCCACAAAGTATAAAAAGTGTTGTGGTAAACCATAGATTTCGACAAATAGAAAACAACGCTTCTAATATATTGATGTTTTCATTTTATCTGTGGATTGAATGTTGAATGGGACTTGTGACTTAGCCCTTATCCTTATGGAGTGAAGCTTTGCGCCGAAGCCATGCGCAAATAACCAAAACGTCTTGGTGCAGTCATCCTAAAGCTGTTTCCTAAACATTCCATCCTGAACATTTCGTACCTCCAGTGACCAATCCTACGTTTCAGATAACTTAGGGTTGCATGAATTACATATTTGGACACCATAACAAAGGGGAGAAGTCAAGGAGCACTTTTTGACCTCGCGTTTGCCATACTTCGAAGTGCTTTCGCCCTGATGTGTGATGTGTAATTGCCGATGTTTGTTTTCATCACGGAAAACGAAAAAATGCATTTGTGTGTCATGGGCTTCGGGGTAAACTAGTTAGTTTTTTTTTCAATGATTCTGTTGGACGTCGTATATCTCTGGTGACAAAATTTCGAGGGGGGGGGGAGTGTTCCCGCTCTTTTTCACCCCTCGCCCGACGGTCGCCTGCAGTGTCACCTCTCGTCACTAGTGTCTTAGTTCCGATCCCCAAAATAACTCCTTCCGTTATTGTGTGTCGGAAGAAACACCGTGACCCCGCCTAAATCAGTCACCTGTCACTTGCCCGTAATAGTCCAAGGCGCGGTATCGATATCTCCGATATCCGATATATCGATATATCGGCGATATCGACGGTATCGGCGGTATCAGTCGACAACTTTTTTACGACATATCGGAATATCAATGTTTGTCGACAACTTTTCCGCACATATCAGTATCTTTCGACAACCGCTCCGAAGCACATATCGATATTTGTCGACAACTCAGAATAAGCAGATATCAATATCTATCGACATGTGACGAGTACATTTGTGATATCGATATCGATCGGCGGTGATATCGATATCGGAAAGGATTAATGCAGTGCGGACTTGCGCGGGACCGCACAAACGCGATCCGGCACGCGGAAATTGACTTATAGGGGGATTTCCTCGCTACAAGCACTTCACCTTCAAGTATTTGACTTGTCGAGCGAGAGGTAAGCTAGCACCCCTCATCATATAAAAACTTTGATCGGTTCGTTGGTTAGTGCGTATATTCTTGCAAGCCCGCTTGATTTTTCATCGTGGTCGGTGCGTGTGGAGCGTGTTTTCAATGCATATGGTGCCATGCACTCTTGATTTACGCGCAAGTGCCTGAGTGAGGGTACCATATAGCGCACGCTATGATGGCGGCCATGAACTAGGCTAGCTAGAGCTAAACGCCTGAATATGTCGTTTGCCTCGCTAACAGAGGATAAAGGATTGTTGTCCTCCATCGCCCACGGTATGTAAATAATAGTGTAATATATGTAGTAGTAGGTTGAATCCACCACTAATATGTATCGATATATGTGATATATGTCCCACAACAAGTTTTCGGTGATTTTTTGGACATTCGCGCGCGGTGGGTTTGGGAGGTTTGATGATTGTTAAGTGTTGTAAATTGGGTGAGGTGTGAGTTTTATGCATAAAACTTGATATGCAAAGTATCATGTCGAAAAAGTAAAAATTGAAAAAGTTATGGATTATTTTCGTGTTCAGATTTGATGATTTTTTTTATGCTGACTTTTTCGCAGGCTGAAAACCTAGGCCAGAGGTCTTTGTGGATGATGAAGAATGACGACTTTTGGGTGTGGATGATGGTGATGATCTTAAAGGTGACATAGGATGACGTCATGCATGACTCGTCGTCAAACGAAAGTGGGACCAGAAAGATAGCGTTTTTGACAATAACGAAGGTGCCACCTCGCAAGATGTTTAGTTTTTGTTAGCCAATGGAAACCGTGGGCCATCGATCGATAGATACGATGATTTGCGATCTAGAATTTGATTGGTTGGGCGGTGAAACGATTCCGCTAGCGTTCGATTTTCAAACATATTGTACACCAGAAGTTGAAGCTCATTAGTTTTGTATTACGGCGGCCAGCAGGATATGCCTGGAAAAATTGAGGGAATAACCTGTTTGCCGATCGCTAAAGCAGTTTCCTCACCAGTGTGCGCACAGGTTCCTCTTCATTGCTAGCTTCGCATAACGAGTTGGTTGCGAATCTTGCGTGCTTTGGTATGCGCCGGCTGCTAGGATCTTTTGGTGCAGGTGGTTATGCGCCGGTTGATGGGTTCTTTTGGTGGAGGTGCAGGGCGCGCTGATTCGCGAACTATGTTGTCAGCTTCTTGGTTATGTTTCGGTTAATTCCTGTTGCTTTCGTTTCCCACGAGATTCGTTACGTCCCACATGTTTATGGTGCCCGATCTCAGGATCTTGTGCTACGAACGTCGTGGTATGTATCCTGCGTCGTTTATCTTGATCTGGGCAGCAGCGCGGTCCATCTTGAAATAGGAAGCGCCGTTTATCTTGGACCGGGTAGCAGCGCGTCTGGGGCTTGCCCTGGCGGGATCTTCCTCGGTCTTAGTTGGCCATGCTACTTTCAGTTTAGGATTTGACTTAGGCTTTTCGCCATGCTCCTTCTCTTCTCAACTTATGTAAAACAGTCAGCGATGCTGCTTCTTTTCCACCGGCTGACAGTATCAGTAAATGTTCGCAGGTACTACGGAATCTACTGCGCGCCAAGAAAAATGATATTTAGCACTCGCAGTTTGCGTGGTCTGCGTGGCACGAGAATTCGTGATGTCCTTCGGGGCACGTTCATTTTGCTGGTTGAGATGCGATAGGGATTTGCTCTTTTAGAACCCGTTTAGTATCAGGTTATAGAATAGAATAGTTTGATAAGCGGTATTGTAACTATAAATGTGCTGCTGCAAATTTGTATTATTATCATGATTTTGCCCTGCATGATTTCTGTTGTGTGAATAGCTGATATTGTTGTCCGAGCAAGAGGAACCCTGACGTCACGTATACGAGCGTTTTATATACCGGTCCGAATCTGCAGAACGGAATTGTGACTCTTTCGAACATAGTGAAATAAATGTCAGCGAATATTATCACGCGAATAACGCGGAATATTATTCTAAAAAGTCAGGAGAGGTCATGCCAAAAAATTATTTATGCCCCGTATTTATTAAGGCTGGCATTTTACCGGGTAAAGGATTTTCGGCCTTGGTAATACCGGTAAAATTACCGGTAATACTTTACTGGGTAATACCGTGGTAATACCGACGTGCGAGGGACTCTCAAAACCTTGCCCACGAGGCCATTCTCTCTACACACACTTTTGCACACTGCCCCCACGAGGCCATTCTCTCTACACACACTTTTGCGCACTGCCCCCACGAGGACATTATCTATACACACACTTTTGCGCACTGCCCCAAATGTCCGATTCCGACATTTTTAAATGGGTATGGCACCGCCACGCAGGCCCGTCAACGAAAATGTTGAGTAAAGTTTCGATGAGACGAATTCACGGAACCACTACCCATGGATGGCGGCTGGTAACCTGGTATGGTAGTCACGGATTCATGGTAACACAGGGGTAAAATGGGGTAAAATCGTGATTCCAGGTGGTAATACCAATGATAATACCAAAATGGTATTACCAATGGTAAAGGATTTTAGGAATTTGGCACTTTACCACACTAGAGCATGGTAAAGGATTATGGGCCTTGGTATTACCGGTAAAATTACCGGGTAATACCGGTAAAGGTATTACCAATGGTAAAACCAGTGCCAGCCTTAGTATTTATCAAATGTTATCAAGTTATTTGAATAGTTTGCTATATGTACTTCAATATGTGATATATATATCTATATACATCGGTTAGAACCTATGCTATCGATTAGCGGTTGACACTTTCTTTGTCCTCTTACGGCTCTTGGCAACTTGTGACTTGCGGTGAGGCACTTATGACACCTTTCACCTTCTTGATGAGCAGCGGCCTCGCGAATCCAGGGGTGCTCAGCACACTGGCTTAGCTTGAGCTCTGCATAGCGACTTTTACTCCTGGCGTTCCTGGTTAGCAACAAGCCTTCATGCCAACTGTTGGGCTCTTGATGAGCAGTGGCTTCGGGAATCCAGGGGTGCTCAGCACACTGGCTTAGCTTGAGATCTGCGTAGTGATGACTTTTGCTCCTGGTATCTTGGCTAGCAACGAGCTCTTATGACAACTTCTTTGCTCCTGATGAGCAGTGGCTTCGCGAATCCAGGGGTGCTCAGCACAATGGCTTCGCCTCAGACCCTTTTTGTACGGATATCCTGCATTCACCGCTGATTTGGAGTATCAAGGCATACGTATTACGCCCTTGCAGCTCAACTGTGACGAGCAACCACTGCAGTCAGAGTGTGCTCAGCACGCTAGTTTGACTTGGCTTATTGTGGTTGGGTGTCTGAGCCTGGTTGGTGGTGGAGAGCTTGGGCATTCGCTTCGCATCCCCACAAGGAAAGGTGCTGGGGACTCTTTGTCACTGTGACCTTGTTCCATCAACGCCTGTCACGCTGGTCACACGCGTTTCACCCTTCTCCTTATTCAGAACGGTGTGAATCCAGGGGCACTCTGTGCACTGGCCTAAACCAGCCTGAATTCAGCCTACATCCTACTGGTAAACGAGCTTCACGCTGAGAGAAGGCACACCTCTTTCGCCCCACTTGTCGCGTATTGACATTGCACTTGACCACGGAGGGTGAGGCAGAGTTGAGCGCCGCCGCTGTCCAGTCCGCAGAACGGGAGGCACGGCGATTGGCTCGGGAGAGGAGCACTCAGAGGCGAATCACTGGCTATATGAGCACAGGGGGGTCGGCTCCACGCAGATACAGGGAACATATCAACCCCCTATGGCCGGTCTGTGGCCGTACGATGAGGGTTGAGGCCGAGGTTTGGCCGAGTGTGCTTTTGCTTGTTGGCCGAGACGAATTATGTAAAATTTTGAAAATTAACCCGAAATTTTGCGGTTTTTATGATAATCTCACCCTACAAAATAAGGATTATTCCAAGGGCTTGGACCGTCGGCTTGGAACCCCATAGGACCCGGTAGGACAGGTATGTGTTTGAGAGGCGTTGGCGTTAACACTGGGAATTCCAAGGGCTTGGACAGCAAATGTCCAGGTCCAAGCCCCGTCCAAGCCGCGGTCCAAGGGCTTGGACCTGGACATTTGCTATCCAAGCCCTTGGAACCCCCTTGGAATTTACATAAAATTCCAATCGGTTTCCAAGCCGTTGGACCGTCGGTTTGGAATACCGTAGGACCCATTTGGACCGTCGGCTTGGAACCCCGTTGGACCCGCTTGGACCATCGGCTTGGATTCCCATAGGATTTTTTAGATTGGCGATTCCAAGGGGGTTCCAAATGCTTGGACGGGGCTCGGACCTTGTTAAACGGGCATTCCAATGGGGTTCCAAAGGCTTGGACGGGGCTTAGACTCTGCCAAACGGTGATTCCGAGGAGGGTCCAAGGGCTTGGACGCTGCAAAAAAACAGGTTCCAAAGGGGTTCCAAAGACTTGGACGGGTCTTGGACTCCGTCAAAAGAAGTTTCCGAGGGGGTTCCAAGGGCTTGGATAGGGCTTGGACTCAGTTAAACAGAGATTCCAACGTGATTCCAAGGGCTTGGAAGCTGTTATTAAATTAAGGTTCCAAGCGAGTTCCGAGGGCTTGGGCGGGGCTTAGAATCTGTTAAACGAGAATTGCATGGCCAGGTTCCATTGTTCCAAAGCTTTGCTTTGGAACAATGTTTCCAAAAGCTTGGACGGACATGTTCCAATAGCTTGGAACCATGGTTCCAAATACATTTATTTTGCTTCATACATTTCATTAATTTCAAACGCTTGGAACCGCATTTCCAACGATTTGGAACAACGTTTCCAAAAGGCTTAAACATATATGGCTCCAAAGGCTTAAACGGACATGGTTCCAAAGACTTGGAACCATGGCTCCAAATACATTTACAGTGAGAATATGCAGGTATGCAGGGTTAAGGGGTACTGCGCAGTTCCAAAATACACTTGCAATTGTTGCTACATTGTTTTCATGTTTCTTTGCACACATACATTATGATGTCGTGTGCATGCTGTACACAGAAAGTTTAAAGGTTGCGATGCTAAGTTGCAAATACGTCATCATCATTGGATAAATAACATTACTTGACAGAGTTACAAGTGCGTGGGATCTAGGTTCAGGCTAATAATGCTATCACAAGTCAGGGATTCTACCGAAAGCTGCAAGCTTTCGAAACTACTCTTAAAACTGCTCTAATTAGTTTGAAACTTTTAAATTGAAACCTGTTCCGCTAATTGCAAGCACTGACGCACTTGAAACACGACCTGCGAACATGCCGTAAAACAGAACAAAATCAGCGTTCATCAGACGCCGAACCGCAAGTAAAATAATAAACTTCAGTCAACGAAACGCAAATCAGATCCAACGTTTAAACAGTCTTGCCTGCGATAGAGCAATTCTCGACCCGGGCGGTACCAATCCCTGAAAAAGTAAAACACAAAGCTCAGTTCTACACGCATATGTGGAAAACATACCGGCGTGTTATGGCCGATTCTCGAGCATCGGTACTATTTTGGGCTGACGCTATTTTTAAAAGTGCAGGTTTGTGGGATGAATGATACGGTGTTGCTACTACGATGATGCTGAACTGTTTTCAAACAAAATGCTGAAAACAACTCTGCGCGCGCAACATGCAAGGCTGCTAGATAACGGCAGGTACGTTCAAGAACTGTCGTTGCGGCATTCTCGGTGTCACAGCGAATTGAGCCCGTACCGTTTGAATAACTCCGCCGCAGAGATCTTTCAGACTTCCTGGAATCGCGTTTACGTCCCGGACCCGAGCGTCACCGGAGAATTTCCTGCAGATCTCCACAAAGTAATCTTGCGAAAAATGAGAAGAAAGAAGACACGGCTAAGCTCATATAGATAATTACAGTACAAACCTGGACATACAATACTGCAAGTCTTCGACGGCGTTGAGGTGAAATATGAAGTTCCGTATTGTAAAGTGTCGGGTCTTCACTGTGTCCACAGTCCACAGTCACAGAGTACCGTTCGTCTAGCCATTTGAAAATCCATCGTCTTCAAAGGTCGCGATACTCGCGATTACTCGCGATTACTCGCGATTACTAACGATTACTCGCGATTACTCGCGATTACTCGCGATTACTCGCGATTACTCGCGATTATACTACGTACGGCGAAAGACTGAGCAGTCGATCCAACCATTCGTGCACGACGAATCCAATTTAATCTTCGATCTGAGCAGTCCATCGCTATACTGTATATTTCTGTTTTCTGGACTGTTGCTTTTTATTTTTGGAGCAAGTCCTTCTACAGAATTCGTCGCAGCTCTATTTTTAGAAATTTCCCGTAAGATGTGCATAATTGACGGTAGAAAACAATTTTTCTGCATTTTTCACGTCGCTGCATATCAAAAACATCGGGGCCAAACATATGTCCACTTTTCAAAAAAACAGAAAATTTTCCGAAATTTTGTTTTTTGGGCTTTTTACACAAAAAACAGCCAAGTATTAAGCTTTGAAATAAGAGGCTTCACTTTGGAATTCCAGGGGCATGGAATTTCTCAAGTGGGAGCAAATGTCCAGTTCCAATGGACTTCCAAGGGCTTGGATAAACCCCCAGAAGTGGACCTAGTCGATTTTTACCAAAAAAGTTCCATGCCATTGGTTTGAGTGGGCCAACCCGTTGGAATATTGGTCCTGAGGTGATTTTTGCAATCCTCAAAACGTTCTAAAAAACTTTGTGCGATTCCAATGCTTCACTTTGGAATTCCAGAGGCATGGAATTTTTCAAGTGGGAGCAAATGTCCAGTTCCAATGGACTTCCAAGCCTCTGGATTAATCCCCAGAAGTGGACCTAGTCGATTTTAAAGATGGCTTTTTCCAAACCGATGGACACCGTAATCCCTGGCCTGTCCGGGCGCCCGGATTGTGCCTAAAAACGTAGAAACCCTGATGTAAAGGCGACAAACCGGACTTTTGCCGAATGTTGAAGGTATTTAATTCCGACCGCCCGGAACTACGTTCCCACGCGCCGGACCATGGGTCCGGGCGCCCGGAATGCATCTGAAAACCTTACAAGTCCGGTCGGACAACTCACACTTCTTACATGGATTCGCAGGAATAATGGCTAGGCAAAGGCGTGGACTAGCTCAAAACGAGAACGCGGAAGGCACTCCATGCCCATGCGATCAATGCAGACTCCGATTTTGCTACTCCAAAAAACAGATTAAGCGGCATTTGATCCTACATCCGCCCGTCGCACGCCTCTCCAATGACCGAGATCATGAAGAAAACGACTCTCTTGACGGTGCCGAAAGTGTGAATGATGACGGTGAGACGGATCCACCATCAGAGACGGACGAAGAGGAAGAACACGAGGATGACACATATCTTCATGACCATGCCGAACGGATGCTCCGGAAGATCCGTGAAAACTTCTTCAGCCCGATTGAGTATGCATCGTCCGACTCGGTGAGTTCTAAAGCCCGTCCAAGCCGTGGGAACCATTGTTTAACAATATCCAAGCCCCGTCCAAGCCTTTGGAACAACCTTGGATTCCCCCACGAAGAAGAGTCCAAGCATCGTCCAAGCCTTTGGAACACCTTTAGAGCCATCACTTAATGTATCGGTCACGTTAAATTGACCTGGAAAGTGATTTTCGAATTTTGGATTTGGCTTTTTTGCTCTACGTTAGATTTCGAAATTTCGATTTGGCTGATTTTGCTCTACGTTAGATTTTCAGATTTCAGTCTTCGGGATGCTGGATTTTCGAATTTTGGATTTGTTTTTTGCTCTACGTTAGATTTTCGAAATTTCGATTTGGCTGATTTTGCTCTACGTTAGATTTCAGATTTCAGTCTTCGGGATCCTGCATTTCGAATTTGGATTTGTTTTTTTGCTCTACGTTAGATTTCGTGGGTCAGCTTCGGAACACTGGGTTTCGGACTTTGGGATGCATATCTTAAATTGGAGTGCTTCGCAAATACAGGCAATTAATGCCAATTATCTTGCCTGCACGGACCACCTGGTGCCCGTCCGTCATAGAAGCCTCCCTTTAACATGGGGATGCTGGACGGTTAGAGTACTGACCACGACGGGTGGGTTACTCTACACGAGTAGCACACCGGAAGTGGCCAGGCTCGAAAATCGTCCATCCCTTTCCACAAGATTGGGGCCCGGTAGAGACCGGGGTGCGATTTTCGAGGAGCATTTCTCCTGAAAGGAAGAGTGCTCTGGTGTGGTTGTTGTCTCGAACAGGGACACGAGCCAGACTCAGCCCCACGAAAGGGATTGCTTTTCTTCGATGGTGCATGCCGCTTTAACGCGTCGCCGGATTTGAGGCAAGCCTCGTTCGGAGTAGCACTCTGCTCAGAACAAGGTCAACAGTGGACCCGGGACTACGGGCGCCTTGGATCCAATTTAACAGCTTCCAAGTCACTTCACTTAGTGTATCGGTCTCGTTGAGCACCACGTGCTGCCAAGTCAGAACCTACCAGTTGTAAATATACTGTAATATATAACACGCATTGTACAGATAATACTAACTTACCTGGAGTTCCAAAGGGGTTCCGAAGGCTTGGATGCGCTTTGGAATCCGTCAAACGCAAGTTCCGAAGCGGTTCCAAACCATTGGACTAAGCCTGGACACCATAAGATATCACTTCCATAATCGTTCCAAAGGCTTGGACGGTCTTGAACTGCACGTATTAAGAATGATTGGTCCAGAGAATTATCAGTCTATATATCAAGCACTTGCTCATAGCGTTCCGCTCTCAGATCGGGAAGTTCCAAGGGCTTGGAATTTCGGAACACGCTCCCGTGTTGCCCAGAGACTGGGCCTATGGGGTTCCAAGGGCTTGGAATCTTTTGAAACCCGCGCTCGTGCTGCGCAGAGACCGGTCCTATGGGGTTCCAAGCCGTGGAGCCTCCGGGCTCGAGCTTCATTCCTCGTACTAACAAGGTCCAAGGGCTTGGAATCTTTTGAAACCCACGCCCGTGCTGCGCAGAGACCGATCCTATGGGGTTCCAAGCCGTTGAGCCTCCGGGTTTGAGCTTCATTCCTCGTACTAACAAGGTCCAAGGGCTTGGAATCTTTTGAAACCCTCGCACGTGCTGCGCTGAGACCGGTCCAATGGGGTTCCAAGCCGTTGAGCCTCCGGGTTCGAGCTTCATTACTCGTACTAGCAAGTTCCAAAGGCTTGGAATCTTTTGAAACCACGCCCGTGCTGCGCGGAGACCGGTCCAATGGGGTTCCAAGCCGTTGAACCTCCGATTTCAGACTGCCGACCTCAGACTGGAAAGTTCCAAAGGCTTGGAATTGTCCAAAATGAATTCCAAACCGTTGGAACCGCCTTGGACCGACGACTTCGGTCATACGTAATCCGAGGACATAGGTCCAACGGCTTGGAATCGACCAGGACCCATTGGACTAACAAATTTCGGTCCAGCCCCTTGGAACCCCGTAGGACCATCGGCTTGGAACCCCATAGGACTCCTAGGTAAAAACCCAAAGCTTCACCTTGCAATTCCTGGCGGTTTCCAAAGGCTTGGAATTTTACCAAATATTTTCAGGACGGTTCCGGGCGCCCGGAATGGCGCCGTCCAAGCCTTTGGAATAATCCCTATTTTGTAGGGTCATACTTAAAATTAAAATTAAAAAGCGGGCAATTTTAGATTTTGGCCGGGGTGGCCGAAACTTGGCCGGTGGAATTTTTGAGTGTTGGCCGTACGACATAAAAGTTTGATATGTTCCCTGCTCCAGAATCCAGTCCCCCAACACCAGTATGTATCAGCAGCAGCAGCAGCGGCGGCAAAAGCAGCGCTCAGAGGCGTAACAGCTTCAGTGCCCCCAGCCAACAATCTTCTGTTTGCACTCGATAGCTTAGAGGATATGGATCATCCTGACAGAGACAGTGATGGACTTGACAAGGTGGACTCAAAGCTTCGCTACACTGGTGGCAAGAACGAGGATAGAGCAGCGTTCATCGGGCGTTTTGTGGAGATGGTGGGAAGAGTACAGCGAGCCCATGAGTCCAGGATACGTACGTAGGCACATGAGGTCAGCAGCTTTCCAGGGTCTCAGCGCAGAAGCGAAGCAGGCTCTCAAGAATGCTCAGCCAGACCACAGATCATTATGGGATCTCCTGCCCTCTATTTTGGCAGGAGATGATCATACAAGTCGCAGATGGGCCGCGGAGCAGGATATGCATGTCTCGTGGGCGCGTGAGATATGCAAATGATACGGTGAAGTTATTAGAAGTTGTGAGAAGTATCTAGAAGTTATTACTAGGCATCAAGAAGTGATATTTCACATCGGGTCACATTCGCGGGGCGTTGGGGAGCTAATTTCGTCTGTAAACTGACTGCAAAACAGAATTCGATCGTGGGCGCGTGAGATATGCAAATGATACGGTGAAGTTATTAGAATTTATGAGAAGTATCTACAAGTTATTACTAGGCATCGAGAAGTGATATTTCACATCGGGTCACATTCGCGGGGCGTTGGGGAGCTAATTTCGTCTGTAAACTGACTGCAAAACAGAAAATGCATGTCTCGTGGGCGCGTGAGATATGCAAATGATACGGTGAAGTTATTACAAGTTGTGAGAAGTATCTAGAAGTTATTACTAGGCATCGAGAAGTGATATTTCACATCGGGTCACATTCACGGGGCGTTGGGGGCTAATTTCGTCTGTAAACTGACTGCAAAACAGAAAATGCATGTCTCGTGGGCGCGTGAGATATGCAAATGATACGGAGAAGTTATTAGAAGTTGTGAGAAGTATTTAGAGGTCATACCTAGGCTATGAGAAGCGAAATTCACATCGGGTCATATTCACGGGGTGCTGGGGAGCTAATTTCGTCTGTAAAAAGGGCTGCAAAGCAGAAATTGCATATATTGCGGGTGCGTGAGATGTAGCACGTGATACGGAGAAGTTATTCGAAGTATGTACAAGTCATAACAATATACACCGCAACATGGCCGTATCTACAATATATACAATATATACATCTACATAACACTAGAATCTCACAGAAGTGCCAACAACCGCCGATGCTCCCTCAGGGGTAGCATGTGCACATCCCCCCTCTTAACTAGGCGAACATCACATGCTAGTACGGCTTCACACGGAATCAAGCACTTCTTGCTAGTATCTAAGGTGCATGTATCTCGCACGTTTGGATCCGTCCACTCAAAGTATCTCCCCGAAATCACCGAGTCTCCAGGAGCAAATGTCTGTCTATAGTCATCACGGCGGATCCTCCCGCCGACCTCCGTGACACCAGACAGCGCCTTCACCAAGTAGTAGGCATGTGATGCGTCCGTAGGATCCTTCTTCACCGCCATGATGCTACCACGCCGCACGGCTACACTCACACCCGCCGCATACTCCTCCACCATGCCGCGAATCCTCACGGCGGCCGCGCCCGTAGCCGGCCGCAACTCCACATCTCTCCACGCATCCACGTGGGACGTCTCCAAGCATCCCTCCGAGTCCGGAATGGAGCGCACACACTCCGCATAACAATTCACACAATAGCATGTACGCTCACGTACCATCAACTTCCCCTTGCCCTCCCCCCCCCTTACAGAATGCAAGCGCTGCGTCCCATCTACCGCCTGGTATGCTGCACCAGCATTGTGATCCACCGCATGCAATCCTCCCGCCTCCTCGTGCAGTGCGTCCTCTGGTACCAAGTAAAAAATCGTTGATTGAAGCTCGCTCTTGCCTTGGCGTAACTGCTATCCGCACGTCGGCTCAATCTCTCGCCGCAACAGAACGCATGCAGGTCTGCAGCGCAATTGATGCGGGCATACCACTTGTCACCCTCTGATATGACCGCCACCGCCGCTGCGTGCTATCAAATATTTTAGGGGTTTAGGGTTGCTGGCGGGGTGGTGTGGGTGGTGTGGGTGAAATATTAGCAGCGAGAGGGGGTTCGGCGTATGCGGGGTTCGCTATAAAGTGCACAATTTCGGTAAATGCTGATATTACACGGTTTGATACTTTTGGAGAAGTTTGGAGAAGGTTTGGACATACTCAAAAATGTAAAATTTTGACGTTTAGGGTTTTGGAGTAGTCGTGCGGGGCCATTTCGTTTACTGCAAATACCAGGGAATCAAGTTGTGCACATGGAATGCTCGCGCGACACATTAATAAGTTTATAAAAGGCCATTACAAGGTTTGGGAAGGTGCAACATGATAGTAGAAGGCAGTAAAAGGTTGCATATCAAATATTTTAGGGTTTTAGGGTTGTTGGCGGGGTGGTGTGGGTGAAATATTAGCTGTGAGAGGGGGTTCGGCGTATGCGGGGTTCGCTATAAAGTGCACAATTTCGGGAAATGATGATATTACACGGTTTGATACTTTTGGAGAAGTTTGGAGAAGGTTTGGACAAACTCAAAAATGTAAAATTTTGACGTTTAGGGTTTTGGAGTAGTCGTGCGGGGCCATTTTGGTCACTGCAGAGAGCAGGAAATCGTGTTTTGCACTTGGCATGCATGCGCGGCAAATGAATGTGTTGCTACGAGGCCAATGGCAAGTTTGTGAAGGTGCACCATGCTAGTAGAAGGCATTAGAAAGTTGCATAGCCCATATTTTATTGTTATCGGGTTGCGGGGCCGTGTGGGAGAGATACTAGCTGTGAGTGGCTACTGCCCGACGGTCCTTGTGGGAGGACCCAAATCGCGTTCGGTCCTCCCACAAGGACCGGCTTTGCGGGGATTTTTTTAACCATCTTTTTGTGGTACCTATTGACTATCCTCCGAGTTTTAGCATCTATAGGACCTAAACTAAATGGGAACATATGCCATATACAATATATGTTAATATAGTCACGATATCCAATGCATTTGTAGCATGCACCCTATCATTTTTGAGTTTCAACCTTTGGAGGGCATTCAAAAACATGGCATGTCACTCAAATATTTTTATCCAATTGAACTTCGAGCTGAATCATCCCGTCAGGCAGTAAAATTTTATCCTAACACTATACCCAATCATGCTTACCATATTTTGCATGTTGGCAACTTCATATTACACTGGCAGATATGTAACTGTTGGGTTTGGGCCCGAAACCCTGATTATAAGGTCGATTTTATCATTGTATTTCTAGTCAAGTGTAAAGTTCTAGATGCCTGACAACATGTGCATTTAACCGTTTTACGCCCTGTCACGTTGCAGTCATCATATATACCTATCAAATGATTTTTAGAATGCTTAACATCATCGATGCATATTAATGTCTGCCTTGTGCGCGGCAATGAGGTTCCATCTATATACAAAATCTTGATGGCATCAAATTTCACCCAAGTCAGTTTTTTTGTGGGTGCATGCCATTGCGAAGGATATATCCCGCAGTATTATGGATTCCGAAGATGTTGTACATTGTAGAGGGCACAAATAGGTCATGGTACAGTATATTTCATGTGCAGTGGGCGCCAGGAAGGCCACATGGTGAGCGTAGGTAGCTTGGAATAATCCGGTCCTTGTGGGAGGACCGGCCTTTTTATTTAATTTCGAGCGGTTTCACCCCCACTTTTCAATGACGTAAATCACATAGCTACACCGAGTATACCACCCAACATAAGTTTTTAGATAATTATCGGACACCTAAATATAACCCCAAAGCACTCATTTACCGACTAGATCGAAAAAACGCGGCCTATGGCCCAAATTCACTTCGTTCGGTCCTTGTGGGAGGACCGGACCTTCGGGCAGTAGCCATGCGAGCGGAGGTTTTATCATGTATGGGCTATGGGGCGGGGCACTATAAAGTGCATGATTCCGGGAAATGATATTATACGACTTAATATTTTTGGAGAACATTGGAGAAGGTTCGTAGAAACAAAACCGATGCGATATTTTGATATTTTAGGTTTTTGAGTAGCCGCGCGGGGCCAATTTGTTCACTGCAAATATCAGGATGCCATGTTATGCACACGGGAGATGTTTTTGAAAAGAGCAATTCACTATGCAAGTGCATTTCCATGTTCACATTTCCATGTTCATATACAACCTAATGTATGGATACTTGCAAGTGGCATTATGGTATACGGCTATTATTATCGTATGCAAAATTACGTACTATGCAAGATGCTGCAACGGAAATATAGTGCATGCTTATGCGTATGCGCGAGATGCTGTAGTGAGCACAATGTGTGCGCTTGTGCGTATGCTTATGGTGGGATGCTTTGAATATGGCTTTGGGCGCACACTCGGCCGGGCACTGCGGAGAGTGCGCCCACCTCGAGGCGGTCAGGGATTCAACCTGAGCTGACCGGTGGCGAACCGGTCAGGCTGCCGCCCCTATCACCTGAGACGTGCCGTGCGAGATGCTGCAACGGAAATACAATGTATGCTTATGCGTATGTGCGAGATGTTGTAGTGAGCACAATGCGTGTCCTTGTGCGTATGCTTATAACGACGATCGCTCTTAATTGGAAGATGCGCTCTAAATTGGAAGATTTTTTGAAGGTCATTGTTTTGATGTTTTTTACATTATTTTAAACATATCATGCCCAAAAAATAGGGTGGTTATAATTTTGGAAGTTTTTCTCATCGTATGAGGCGGGGTTTTCTGAATTCTTACGCGTGACTCTTAGGCATATTGAGGAGTGTTCCAAAAATCCACATATGGTATTAGATCGAGATTAAAGGTTATAAAATGGAAGTAAAAAGGGAAAATATGTACCTATTTATCGTATGTTTGATATTTTCATCGATTTCAGCACAATTTTGATATTTTCATCGATTTCAGCACAATTTTGCCAAAACCCCCTCAAACCCTATGCTTTATCACACGCGTATTCACAAAGGGCGGGTAACATATGTAAAGGTTCTTGCTAATGGACCCGTCACGTGCTATGTTATAATGTAGTTTGCCATAAAAACATATTTGAACAAATAAAATATCAAGCACTTGCATCTCCGTGCAGATTTCTGGAGCAAATGGCCCTCTAGCGGGGGAAACCCTAAGTGGTAACACCAATTTAGGGTGTAAGCACAACCACATGTGTACATGCATGCACATACGAACTCTTGACTGCACTTATTTACTCTTCAGAGTTCTCCAGCAGTGCTTTTAAAAGCTCGGCTTTCTCCTCACAACCTGGAATTCCGCCTTGAACACCAGATTTTGCGGTCTCATCCCAGCATGTCAACACCTCGTTCACGTCAAATGTAGACTTCATGCGAAGGGTGCGGGCACCCCGAACGAAAGCTCCAGCCTCACAGAGTTGTTCTACCGTCTCGAACGTTCTCCGTGACTGTGCTGGCAACCAGAACTGCCAGGTTATCTCCTTCCGTGAGGCATGCTGCCCCACCACCTTCACGAAATGGAGTGGGAGTGACTTACCGCCGTCCGGGAGCATAACGTTGAACCAACACTTGTCGCTGGCTTCCCCGCCTGCAACGGTCACGGCATAGCTGCCCACAGTCATGTCCTCGAACCGGTAGTCGGCTGCCAAGTGTTCCTTCTGCGATGCCAAACGCATCCCACGGTCATATAGACTCTCGTCAACACCGGAGGAGTGCTCATCGTCGCCATCATCCGTGCCCTCACTGCTGCTGGGCTGTTTCTGCTGTTTTGGCTGCTTTCCAGGCTTCTTCTTGCGCGCTGCAACCTGCCGACTCCGACTGCGAGTGGCAAGATCCATCTCCATATCAGTATCATCGCTGTCGCCTTCGGAGGCGGGTGAAGTTCTGCGCGCCCTGTTTTGCCTTTGTGCGCCTGAAAACCTCTTGCGAGCAGCAGGTGGATCTCCTCTCCGACTCCTCTTTCCATTTGCTTCACGCACACCTGCCTCTGCACGAACTGCGGGAGCTTCTTCAGCAGCTTCTTCTGCCTCTGCACGAACTGCGGGAGCTTCTTCACCAGCATCTTCTGCCTTCAAAAGCTGGATCAGGCGTTCCAACTTCTTGGTCTTGGTCGTAAGACCCCGCAGTTCAGCATTCCGCTCAGATAACACTCGGTGTAAGTGTTTATCCTCGTACCTGCGTAAGCGAACCCTAGTTTGAAACTTCTCTATACACTTCATATTATCTTCGCATACTCTTACACCGCAATGACGGACTCTCACGACGACGAGACTAGAATCCTGAGGGAAGTTTTTCCCTGGATGAGTGAGGGTTTTCTTACCTACCTGACTTTGCTTAGACACTTGAAGGACAATAATGACAAAATAAATATAAATAAGGTATAAATGAGATCGCACTAGGCTGGTAAACGGTCGTCTTACCTTCTGGAAATCAGCTCAGTACAATACTTGGCCTCGCACATAAAAGCCACAACCTCGTTGATGTCAATATTTTTCAGGACTTCTTTCTCCACCACTTGTTTCTTATGCGTCACGCCGTCGAAACATACATTGAACTGCTCCGCCTTAGCATACCGCGTCTTCAAGAGCCCATCGCATTTGACTGTAGATGCGCGGGTATGCGCACGTGTCAGCAGCAGTGAAAGGTCCCACTTCGGAGGTAATCGCTCGGGATGTCGCTCTCGCACGGCCTCCACCTTCAAAGGCAAGGGGAAGGTTGCTTTCAATTCCTCGTGTCGTTGTTGGCTCACCAGATCTGGCGTTGCGGCTCGGGGTCCCAATAGACAGCTCCGCGTTGTTTGCTCCATGTCCAATACCTTGTTTCCCTTCCCCTTGCGCTTCCATTCCGGGTTGTCCATATAGCCCGGGGCGGAGTCGACGTCGGGATAACTGGTACAAATAATCAGCCCAAGGTTCGGGTCCTCGTCCACGCCACTTGGTAGCCATTCCTTGAACCTGTCACCAAACTTGTACTTCGCTCGGACGAGCTTGTCCGGAGCGACGTAAAAGCACCAAGTATGCACCTTGCGGTCTCGTCCAGCGTGGCCACCAAACTCTTCGTTCAAGTGCGGGTCGATCCACGATTTGAAGTCCAAGTTGCAGCCGACGACGTACGTGTGCTTGTTGATGGTTGTTATCGTCCAGGCAAAGAGAAAGGCAATCCATTGTTCCAAAGATATGAACCAGTGGCCTTTTTTATCGGTCTTACCCCACAACAGCATCTTCAGCAACCCGAAAAAGCCATCGACGAGCCGTCGCAAAAAGTTCGGCAAGAAAATGCATAATCGATCTAAATGGAGGTTTTATGATGTTTGGAGAGTTACTAGGCCTTATCAGGGCAATAATAAGACCCCGTGAGGAAAAACTTTTGGTTTTTTTTTTGGTGCTCGCCGGGGGGCAAAAACGCTGTTTTCGGGCCATTTTGAGTGGGCGGGGGCTAGAGGATTTCAGTTAGGTGACCAAATCGCGCGTTTGAAGTTCGTGGGACCTTTCAAGGACCATCACGGGCAACTTAGTGGAAGAAATGATGAGAATATTTTTTTTGGGTGCTCGCCGGGGGCCAAAATGGCTGTTTCTGGGGCCTGAGCGGGCCATTTTGCGTGCGCGGGGGCTAGAGGATTTCAGTTAGGTGACCAAATCACGCGTTTGAAGTTCGTGGGACCTTTCAAGGACCATCACGAACTACTTAGTGGAAGAAATGATGAGAAATTTTAATTTGGGTGCTCGCCGGGGGCCAAAATGGCTGTTTCTGGGGCCTGGACAGGCCATTTTGAGTGCGCTGGTGCTAGAGGAATTGGATATAAGATCGGGATCGCGTGTTTGAAGTTCGTGGGATCTTTTGGGGACCCTCACTAAACACTTTGTCGAAGAAATAATGAGAAAATTTTATTTGGGTGCTCGCCGGGGGCGAAAATGGCTGTTTCTGGGGCCTGCACAGGCCATTTTGAGTGCGCGGGTGCTAGAGGGAATTATTCATAATAACATCGGAATCAAGTGTGTGCACGTTCGAACCGTGGTGTTCGGCAATTATAACATGTAAAAAGTTATCAACATGCCACAATATATTGCAAGAATGAATGCAAGCATGAAAGCACACCATGCATGCATGCAACCATGTGCATAAATATTGCAAGCATGAAAGCACACCAACACTAGCAATACTCTAAAATAACATTAACAATACGTAACAAACACATTATGTCCTACCTACCGCCGCCCAAAGCGTGGCCCCAGCACATTGCAAAACTCATCAAAATTCAGGCTCGCATGGCTTAGATTAGGCTTGCCACCTCCTTGGTTGCCGCCCAGCATAGCAGCACGCAACAGTTGCACCTGGTTCACAGACATGCATGGTGACAGACATGGTTGGCTCCACCCCGTGCGGTTGCGCCTGCAACATCAGGCTGTTCATGCTTCCCCCCAGAAAGGGGCTCGCATATTGCTGTCCAAGCCCCAATCCTTGCAACTGCGCAAGCTGAACCAGAGGGTTGTTGCCAGCCGGTCCCTGAGAAAGAAAGGGGTTCCCAGTCTGATACCACGCCGCCGGCATCGGAGCCACGCCAAAGCCCATACCAGCCACGGGAGGCTCAGACGCTACCGGCGGCGCAGTATCGGCAGCAATCGGCGGCGCAGTCTCGGC